>JMFS01054749.1:0-10631 GCA_000699545.1 Podiceps cristatus
CAACACAGGTAAAGAGGCCGCTGCCCGTACCACACTCTGCTTATTTCGATCAAATCCACCCAGCAACCGGGGAGGGAAGCCCTAGCTCTTCGTTCCTGCCCCCCGGGCTGTATTCGCTTACAGACACCTTACCCAGCTGGCAGCGTGACCATCAGTCCCTTCAGTCAAACTGACACCTGGGGTGCCGGCGGAGGAGCCGTATCCCACCCAAGCCTAGGAAAGGCCGCACTGCCGCTGCCTCACACCCAGGGGTGAACGCGCCCGACCCTGTCTCCTGCCCCGTCCTTTTCTGCAGATGGCTTTTCAGCTGTCGGAAGGGAGGCTTGGCACCAAAGCCAGCCCGTGACTCACCAGAGTGCAGCCTATCTGTAATTCAGAACCCGTACTCCCGCAGGCACTGCCCAGAGGCAAGAACTTATTTCCAAGATAGAAATCTCCTCCTCTGAACAGTGAGGTCAGCCCAGAGAGCAGAGAGAAGCCAGAGTCAGAAAGGGAATATACTGATGCTGAAGAGGCAACCTGTGCCACACCACAAGTAGTATAAAAATATTGTCAGAATTCTAAGAACACAAAACTGCCTTTCTACTGTCACAATATGAAGTGTGGGTTGAGCCACTTTTTCTGAGAAAATGTATTTATAATCAAAAAGCTTTCTGTTAAAACTAAGAACTACAAAAAAAAACCCAACCAACCAAACCTACTAAAAAGGGTTACGCTTCCCCCCTGCTATTAGTTTTCAAGAACTGATTATCTTTTAGAAGTCCTTTCTAACCACCTTGAATAAGCCTCTTACACGTTTGCCTCCCCTCCCCCTTCAGAATACGGTCAGACGCTCTTACTGCACACCAGGCCGTCCTCCCACTTTCAGAGAAAGCGCTCTGGAGAAGCGATGACCCGTGGCAACAGGCACCGCTAATGGCTGAAGGGCTACTTAGCAATATATTAGAGTAATATCTCAAACAGGATGGAGTTTTTCAAACGAGCTCACCCCCCTGGGTTTATAACACTTGTTAATACTTTGTTTTCATGATTAAATTACCTTTGCTCCCAATTAAACTAGCCTTCCCCCCGCCTTGACAGAGAGCAGGGCTCTCCCAACCCTGCGATCACTTGCAACAGGAACTCTGGCGAAGCTGTGCAGGCCTCATCCCAAAGGTAACGCCGCGAGAGTCAGGGCTCTGACCGCACTATACGTGTTCCTGTTTGCACTTGCCTGTGCTGCAGAGCTGGGGACTGCCCCTGTAGACGAGACAGAGGTAAAATACACAGCCCTAAGAAAACTCAAAGGCTTTTCATTTGTTCCAGCTCTTTTCTAATTACAGGTGGGGACATCAGTAAGACTTAACAGGCAGAGCGAACACTGCAGGGATGAAGATCACTAGCCCTAAAGAGCATGGTCTGTGGCAACCGCAGACAGACTGTCTTAAAAAACCCAGAGTAGCTTTTCCTGCCCAGGAGAGTCCATGGGAGTTCAGGGTAGGGAGTCGGACTGAGCTGGGAAAACATCATCTTCCCTGGCATTTCCTCAATAGGCTGCCATTTTGGCTTGAACCAGCGCAGTAATTTGCCAGATGCCTACACAGGAGCGTTAGCTGGCAAGCTCCAAGAAAAGCTGTGGAGGATCAAGCAGATGTCATCCAGCTCTGCCCGTTACCCAGCAAGTCAAAGGCTCGATGCTACGTGCTGAGTCACGTAACGCAAGGCCCATTAGAAAAAACTGCTCGGCGTAAAATTCAGTGCTGGGGCAAAAGGCAGCAGAGAGATCCCGTTCGAGCGGCGTTTCCCATCTCAGTCATTTTGATACCTGAATAGAGGGAGTCAATAGACTTGGCTTTAGGTGAGGAAAAGGGAGGAGTATTTTGGCCCTACAGCAATTAAGAACGAGCAAAGCTAAACTATAGGTACAGACTAAACTTGCGTACCGTTTGCTTTGGTAATAGATTGTATAAGTTCCATCCATTTCCACAAAATAATTTTATTAGATACACGAATACAAAAGATTTACAAATATATTAGTGTTTTCAATGCTGGAGTATAGAGAGCAATCTATATTTGAAGTCACACACACATATTAGTAACTCTGTCTCCAAAATACTGCATAAAAATACTCGGATTACTACTATGAAATTGACCTAGCAGCCTCTTCCTCTCTTTATCAGAGAGCTTCGAGTCTTCATCAATAGCTTTCAATAGAGATAAGAGCTCATCTTTTGTGGTCTTCTCTGTATTGGAACGATACTCTCTTTCATCAAGTTTTTGGCAAAAGGTATAGCCTAAAAGAAAACAGGAGACATTCAGACAGTTAACACCACAGTCAACCACCCTTGAGGTTCTACAGAGCCGTCCTCCCTCAAAGCAGCCATTCTCACAGCCAGTCTTTTTGCATCATCTCAGTCCCTCCTATTTTTCATCTGGGTGCACGACAAGAGTAAGTTCAGTTTAAACCGTTACCTGTTATCTTACTAGGATCTTGGCCCTTCTGCAAAGCCACCAGTTTATTGCTGACCATTTTATGCAGTGTCCCCGGGATCTGGAATAGGAAGAGAAGACAGTCAAACAGCTGCTTGGAAAAGCACAATTCTGCGTAAGCATACGAGATCACAACCACCTGGGCATTTTCCAGCACTTACCTTTAACACATCTCTTTGGTGATCCACGAGGAACAAGATCAGGAGGTCAGTCTTCCCTCGGGATAAGGTTTTATTGTTGATGATAGCTTTAGAGAATGTTCTTTTTACAACCATCCGGTTGTCACTCTAAAGGATAACGTGAAATAACGATCAGAAGAGGGTCACGCCCTTTAAGAAGGGCATTGCCTTTGTTCTTCTAGAGCCCTTGCTTCTCCTCTAGTCACTTACTGGTTAGAAATGCCTCTGTAGCTTAAGTATCCGGGACCTCTAGATTTCAGTATGTGTAAAGCAACAAGTTAACAGTTAAATATGCGCATTTACCTCCTTCTGCAGTTTGAGCTCAGAATTATGTGCTGCAACAGCCATGAAGTACAGCAGTCTTCTGAACTCCTCCCTGACTTGGCTGTCAAGAAGCTTCAAATAGAGTTGAACAGCTTCTAAAGATTGTTCCATCTTCCCATTCACTAGGGAGAGAGAAAGGTATCCATTGCCACATCGGTTTAAATAAACATTACCGAAAACCACCTAAATTAGCCACTGAAGAGAAATTCTTCTCTCTAAACAGAACTGGCCAAAGAAAGCAATTCGTTCTTACGAAAATTTCTTGCAGGCTTTTGCACACAAGCTGAGAACAGCCCGCACCCAGGTGCTCAGCCTGATATTTGAGAAAGCTCACTTTCAATTAGGTTCAATTACAGTTCAGCCATCTTGAATGTGAAATACTGAAAAATGCTTCTCTTCAGAAAATTACTGACCTGTTGTAGAAAGAAAGGTCTACCAAGAAATGAGGAATACGTCCTCGATAAATGGGCTAGCTTGATAAATTAATTGCAAGCCATTCTGTGGAGCTTGGCTACGTTTTAATTTGCCTTACTATGTACAAGAACCATTTTAAATGTGTGAATTATTTAAATGAAGTAGGTTGTGTTAGTATCCTGCCTTTATCAGGCAGTGAGGAAGAACAGGATATAAATGCAAAACATTCCTATCAATATGGAACAAGAATAATAATATTCAAGGCAGAAAAGAATGAAAAATAGGGAGAACAGTGATGATATGTTAATTAATGACTAAAACATCAAAAGCATTCTAAAATACTGTCTAAACATAAAACTTAAGAAATGCACATTTCTATGGACAAGAGGAGAGAGTGTGAATGGGATGCAAAGTGTCCACACAGCTTTAAATTTAGATCTTATGGCTGAAATATTTACTATTAGGCTATATTTACATTTAATTTCCCATAGGTATTTAATTTCCATGGATATCAACTACTACCAAATTATAGCACTCCTGTTTCACGGCCATGCTACACAGAACTGAACACAAACTACAGAACTGTATATAGTCAGGATGAAAATTTCTGATTATTTTAAAGCACTGTCTTCATGACTAGAAATTAAAAAAAACAAACCTTGCAGAAGTCAACCTCTAAGCTTGGCTGCTGTAGTAAATACTCAGTTTGTCAGTACACCTCTCACACAAGCTCAGCAATGTAGTTTTGTTTTACTTACCTAGTAGTTCTGCAATTCCCGAATGTATTTCAGATGCATGGCTTAACAGCGGCTCCTTTTTTTGGCCATAGTATCTACCAATATTTTCAAACAGCAGTAGTTTCCACGTGTCTGCTTTATCTGGTTGATCGGGCAAGTTCCTGCTAATATCTACCACCATATGATCTGGAAGATATTCCAAGCAATCTATTGCTGCTGACAGCCATTCATCTGTTCTAAAAGACAGAGGGGTTTCACTTTGTAGCATTACTTACTGATGCCTTTCAGAGTTGGGCGTACTGTTTTTCACCAAAAGCAAGTAGACTGGTTTCTCACTGCAGGAGAGCACCTAAATACAGGGTACCTACTTGCGTTAGAAACTGACACACAAAAGACACTTCCTGACAGGCTCAGGTAGATCATAGCCCTGTACCTTTGTTACGCATTTAATCAAGATGAAGAATTAGTAACCCACACAGGTAAACAGTCACAAGCAGTTAAACCTGAAGTTAGTGATGTCCTCTAGCATTAGATAAGGACATAATTATTGCTAGATAAACAGAAACCTGAACCTTGAGCTGATTCCAATTGGTAAAAGTTTTTCAGAGTATGTTTTTAACAGTTTCGGGCTCAGCGTTCATGGCTTTTTGAATACAGTAGGAGAAACGGAGAAACTAAACTATTCCCTCACAGGTAATTTTTAAAGGGAAAAATTTCAAGATGATGGCAAAAGGCTCTATTCTTCCCTCAATGGAGCCATCAATTTCCCCTCTGAATACTATCAAATACTATTGTTGTATTCAAAAACTCTTCCAGCATTCAGCACAAATTGCATCAGGAACTTCCAGTCCAGAGCTCGGCAACTGGTATTCACCAATTAATCCAGTCAAGTCTAACAGGGAGAAAAGTGCCTACTCAATCTTTCTGCTGTACGGGAGTCTACAACTTTCCACCCAAAGATCAACTGTGATTTACATTCCCACGAACGCAGCAAGTTGTGAAGGTGAGTGATGAATACTTACTGCGAGTCACTGAAAGCCTTGAGAATCTCTCTGTCTAGGTAATTACTTGTGATGACATATTCCGTTCCCTTCCTTGTCTGCGGAAGCTGAGGTCTGATCTCCTGGTGCTCGAGTAAAGACTCGAGGAGCGGAAGGTCTACAAGCTGCAGCAGACGAGCAATTGTTTGTTCTTTCCATACCTCATTAATAACTGGGAAGTGTGGAACACACAAAGCACACAGAGATTCAGCATATGCAAAAAGTATGAAAAAGACAACTCCCCTTCCTCCCGTCAGTCCTAACCCAACAGATTCATTTTACCAAAATAAAGACTTACAGTAGCAGAGAGTGTGGCTCTTATCAGCTTTAAGCATTTTTTAAGCATTTAAGCATTTTATCACGGCAAAAGAAAAGAATTTGCCATGTGTTTAGTTAACTAAAAGTGTGGGAGAACTGTATTTTGGATAAGCCTGAAGTGCCTTACATTCTTTGTGCTCCAATTTGCAAGCTGCCTTTGTTCTAGATAAGGGATTAAAAAAAAAGTGTAACAGTGACACTATCCTTATCCCAGCTTCCACAATAATGGTCTGGCTTGAGTTTTGAGAGTTTCTAGGATGCGTTAGTGTTTTTAACCAAAGGAAAAAAACAGATTAGATCATAGTTTAGTCTGAGAGAGAAGACATGAATTGTCAGGAACAGTTTCACACAGTACTGAAGGAGCGCCGGGCAGCACAGATGCACAGTTAAAATCTAGGGAAGAGTTTTAGCTAACAGTAGACCGTTGGCCATGATTAAGTCAAGCATGGAAATAGTTCAGGTACTTGAACATTATGAAGAGTGTTCCTAACTCAAGTCAAGCTCTACACAATTGTGCGTTCTCCACAAAATGCAACACTGATTTATTTCAACTAGACATAATGAAAATTGTCTGATTAAATAAAAAGGTAAAAAGCAAGCTTGCAACAAATATAATTTGTCTTTGTTATGACACGGTGTTCAAAACAAAATACTATTGAGAGTCAGTTTGACTCCCTCTCCAATCTGACAGGCACAACTTTCCAGTCCTACAGTTACTATCTTCCTTCTCCCACAAACAAGTGACCAAGACATTATCTGGCTTACCTCTACGGGACAAACTATCCGAGATGATTACTTGAAGGGTGTTTGCAGGCTTTAAACTCAGGTTTTCCCAGAAATCCTCCAAGCTTTCTGGTTTGACAGGAGTAGAGTGAAACAACATGCTCTTCTCATGTCTGAGATTAAGAAACAGTTTATATATATATTTATATCCATATATATGGATAACCAAACATATCGTGTAACATATAGATATGGATAACTGTCCAAGACAAATTTATGTTTTTGCTATAGAATTATTTACATAATCTTCTCTCCTTTCCCCGCTGCCTGACATTTTCTCTGTCCGAGTTGCACAGGACAATGTACCATACCTTAAAGAATTATATGCCTGCAACAGTTGCATGCCAAGTGCACAGTTCCTCTCTTGGAACTTGTCACAGTTGACATCAGCAAGCTACCTCAATTACCACTGACAAAAAAAATCTAAGAGGAAATGGTTAAGGAGAAATTATTAAAAGAAACAAAACCTCCACAAACCTCACCACCACCACACACGCAACCCAAACAAAATTCCCCCCTCAAATCCTCCAGAGTTTATTCCTGATGGTGAAGTGGGGATAAAAATTAAGAGCTGTTCTTGAAAAACCTAAAAGGTGGTTGCTCCACAGCAACACCGTTCCTAAAGTTATGCAGTTTGTTCATGCCATCAACGAACGGAAAGTTTCAGAAACCTGTCACCCATTTCCGTGTGCGAGCTGGTTCATCTCATAGCATCTGAAAGCAGTTATCGAGTAGATAGCCTAACAACACCAGCCATAAAATTACTGTTCTTCCAAGCATGTTTAATTTCAATTTCTATAGCTTGTAAAATCCTTTTGATGTCCACTATCTTTGCTATCTATATATGTGACAAGCTGTGAGTATCAACAGATCTGTTCCTTTCAGTAAATGAAGAAATGTAATCCAATGGATCTGTGCCCTGCCCTGAAGAAAAACACCTTCTTTCTACACTAGCAGAACATGAATAATCTTGTTTCATGATTGTTTGTCTGATATACTTTAAGTCTTGCTTTAACAGCCCTTGCGATGAATGTATTTTTAAATACCACATTTGATTAAAGTGTTTTTAACTTCCCATGAATTCTCCCCTTTTAATATAAAGACTTGGGACAGTTTGCTTTAGCACAGAACAAGGGGCGGGGGGGGGAGAGAACGGAGAAGGGGAGAAGAGAGGGAAGAAGCAGGACCATTTTTAATCTCTGCTTCTAGAATATTCTGATCAGTTGGACTGATGCACTGAAGTTCACATTTGCTACTCGTGATCAATCACGTGAGGTATTTTCTTTTTAGAACAATACTATTAGCTATTTTCAAAAGCGCGTATTGCTAGAACTATGGCAAGAGCTACATGAATGTAGTTTCTTGTAAGAATACGTTCGCATATTTTCAGCGATGAACACAACAAAAACTGTTTAAAGGAAGTTATTTGGCGAAGCGTCATCTACATCGCAATGTGTTCTGTTTTGCGATGCCTTAGTCAGTACCAAGGTTTCCTTTGCCCACTCCTAAAGAGACAAGGAAACAAAACCTCACAATTGCACTTCGCTCTGGTTCTACAAGGCCATGCAATAGCACAAGAGCCTGCTACCTAGCCTAGGAACAAGTCATATACACACCAAGAAACAGCTGAAAACATATCAAAAAACTAAATTCGAAGTGTACTGAAGCTAAGAAAGAATAAAGTAATTTTTACCCGTTTTTTCCTTAAAAACTGGATGGATGACTGGCTCATGCCAGCGCTAGGTGCACGTGACTAAAGACTGTTTCATCGCATTAGCCTGATGCAGCTGAATTCCACTTGGTTATGTTGCTTTAAAGTCCAACAGTACCTGTAACGCACTTAATTTTTACCCTGCTAGAAATTGCTACCCTTACTTTCTCCCCCAAGGCAACTTGGTAACAGACAGAGAAAACAAGTAACTATGCAGACTGAATGATTTACTCACTTCGAATCGCTCTTTCCTACCTATCTTCCACCCACAAATGTCTGTGTAGTATCTACTCTTTCCGCCTAGGTCCTGTAATTGTACAGCAGTTCTCCCTTCTGTCCCCCAGAACACACAATATTTTCCTATTGTAAAAAACTTCTTCTCTTCACATTCCATGCACTAACCTTTGTGGTGTACACTGCTGATCATCTTTATCAAGCTCCATTTGGTTTGAGACATTTGTGAATCTGTAGAGGCTACTGCTACTGTCTTCAAACACAGACCGTTTGTCTTTTCCAAAGACCCTAGTTGAAACAGCCTCAAATACTTTGTAATCCATCAGCGCTTGACACACACGCACTATCTTAGCACGGGAAATATCAACATCCCCAAAATACTTGTTCTGTAGAAGGTGGGCAAAGACAACATCCACCGCATCGGAACCAATGAAACAGTCATGATAGCACTTCAGGTTCTGGCGACGCTTTTTCACTTCCACTTGAGTCTGAAGTGCACTGATAATGCTGCTCCAGACGTACGTCGCTCCAAACGGTTTCTGCGCCAAGCTAAAGCCTAAGAACAGAGAAAGCATAAAGACTGAATTCATGCTGCAATCAGAAAAGAACCGCCCCCTTTCCAGTGACGAGCTTCCACAGATCTTGTAAGGATTTAAAACTCTTTCAGACTTCCAGTTTGGCTTAGGTTGCTCACGTATTAACATTGTGTTACTGTCTTAGCAAGCCTGCCCGCGCCGTGCCGGGGCGTCTCTCTGGGGGTTGCTGTCACTACATCAGCCTGAAGCTTTGCAGCCTGGAGTTTCTACTTTTTCAGCCTTTGCGGTACTATCCTTTGGCTGCCTCCTCCATCACTTAATGGTTACGCTTGCAGAACCTACTCCTAAGCACACACGTTCCCACAACCCAAAGCTAGCCCTATGTACTTTTAACTCCCCAGTTCCGCTAGTAACACACAGAACTGCACAGCCGGGCAGGGGAAGAGGGAAGCAGGGTTGACCAGGCATCAGAACCTTGCTTCCCGCAGGACCGGGAATACACAGAGCTACCTCGTATCAGTGCTTAGCATATCACTAACAAGATCAAGAATTCTCTTGAAACACCACTCAACACTTATCTCGCAGAACAGCCTTCTCCCACCACAGGTCCAACTGAGATTTCAGCTCTGTGTACTCAGTGCCACTTCCTTCAGCCAACCAGCCTTCCCTCCCCCCATAAAACCACTGAACTATTACTCATTTACCAATCTGATTAAGAATAGCATGTTAGCAACTAACAGTTTGACCAGAGGCTAGACTCAGCCACCACAAGGTCTTAAAAAATACAGAATATACTCGTAAAGTTTGCAGGTGGCACCTAGCTGGGAAGAGTTGCAGCCACCAGAGAGGCTAGAATCAGAATATGTGTTTCTCAGTAATCAGATGAATAATTTATTAGGAGAGAAAGCAGAGGAAGAGGAGAGAAATCAAATGCTAAAGGACAAAACATGGAATGAGGAGTTGGCAGCAATCCTACAGAAAGCCATCTGGGGTTACGACAGACCTCAAACCAAATGAATTAACAGTGTGATGCAGTGTTTAAAAAAAAAAAACAAAAAAACAAAAAAAAAACAACCCCCAAAACAACATGCAACTCATTCTGGAACATATTACCATGAACATTTTCCACAAAGATGCAGGAGGTATTTTTTCTGTTCTGTTTAGTCTGAAACAGCTTTAGCTAGACAACTGTATTCCAATTTTGGGCACCAGAGTTTCCTGCAAAAAAAGATCTCCATCGACCAGAGAGCCCAGAAATTAGCAAAGGGATGGGGAATTAGGGAGGCAGTAAAGACTGAAAAAAGAAAAATAATAAAAAAGCTGGGAACACAATAGCATTTGAGCACACCAACAGTCATCTTAAAGAGCCATTATCAAACAGACACCTGCCTTCTGAGAACATTTATATAGGGGAATGGTTTTTAATAGAAGGCATTGAACCAGACTAGGTAGAAACCTTCCAGAATCTCCAGCTTCCAAAGCTGAAAAAGTACAAGCCAGACAAAGCACAGACTTGCTGATACTTTAACCTGATGCGACCCTCAGGTAGGCAGAACAAACAGAATGCAGAATTTCCTTCCAGCCCTACTCTTTGACAGCTGACTAGCCTGTTTGGAAGGAAAAAAAAAAATCAAACACACAAACCCACCACCACCAAACATACACCACCACTAGTTTCTGTTGCTAAAATAAGTATCAACACAGAACTACCTGCAATAATTGTACTATTAACCACTGCTTTATCACCTCTTCCTTCCACACTCACCTCCCCAAAATCTTTTTTCAGGGAAGCGGCAGTAAGTGCGACAGTAAGGATTAAGGTTACAAGGTTTTACAAAGTCAAGGTGCTCGAGGCGGGAAGAAAAGCAGAAATTGTTTTCAACAAG
>JMFS01054750.1:0-15518 GCA_000699545.1 Podiceps cristatus
AGACCTTTCTATGATTCTATGATTCTATAACGTGAGTGGTGAAGGGCCACCCTTTGAATTTGGGTAATAAAAATAGCAAGCACTAAACTACCCTTTAGGACAAGAGGAAATGGCTTCGAGTTGCGGCAGGGGAGGTTGAGACTGGATATTAGGAAAAATTTCTTTACTGAGAGAGTGGTGAGTCATTGGAATGGGCTGCCCAGGGCGGTGGTGGAGTCACCCTCACCGGAGGTGTTTAAGGAACGTGTGGATGAGGCATTGTGGGACATGGTTTAATGGACATGGTGGTGTTGGTTAGTGGTTGGACTTGATGATCTTACAGGCTCTTTCCAACCTTAGTGATTCTGTGATACCCTGGGATCTTCTGGAAAAGACAAAAGCATGGCTGTAATCACATTACAAAAGATTCCTGTTACCTTATGCAAAAAGAAAAAAGGGGGTATGGTAAACATAGCTGTGGCCTAACAATTTTGTTTTATTCAGCAGTACCTATCACTGCGTTCACTGGATTCTCAAGCTTAGGGTGTAAATTGGGCTATTCCGTTTCAGCCAAAGAACCTCAGAGGTCCCAGGCTCCAAGGAAATGGGGACTAGATCATAGGTTTCCAGATGTTCCTCTGGAAGAATTCCCCAACTGAAAAATAACCAACCTGTGTGGTTTGGGGGTTTTTTTGTCCTCTTTTTTTTTTTTTTTTTTTAAAAATATCTTGGAGTGGTTGCTTGTATTATTTTTCTGTATGACAGACTCAAAGCACTGATCAGGGCATTCATAAGTGGGGTCCCAATACGAACAGAGGTTGAACCAGTCTAACGGGTTGCATCATCAGAAAGGGTCTCCCATCTTTCATTCCCCACTGACAGCTACGTGTGCTCATTTTACCATGTCATTTATAGCACATAGCGATCCCTTCCTTAAGGCAGTGCAAACTGCCATCTTGGCAGAGAACTAACATTAGAGGAGGGTCTGTTTTCTGCTTGGTTCATGAGTTGGATCAAATCAGCCAAAACGTGTGTTGAACACCAGAGTCTGGTGAGTAGGGTTACAGAGCAAGACCTTGCTGGCTTTGGTAGCAAAAACAGAGGTAACTGCTACCTCATGCAACTTCACCCATGGCATTTCAGGAGAACAGCAACAGAAATACCTCCTCATTGGACACTCATCTGATCTTTTATGTTGCATTTGATTGAGCTCTATTGGCTGAAACTCATGGGCACAGTGAAGCTTAGGAAAGGGACCCGATCTCCTGATACTGCCAATTTGTCTACCATCTGTGCTAATAAAATTTTGAATGTGATATCTACAGTTACGTACAAGAGACTGTGAGCTGAACAAAAAGTATATTTGTCCCCATCTTGTACAATATTAAATTATCTGGTTTCTTCATCTTCAACAGGTCCTCTATGAACTAAGACATCTATTCTCTGGGACTGATTGGCTAGACAATGGATTTGGATCAGAGCCATTAAAGAACAAGACATTAAACATTTCCAGACATGTTGCCTCTATGGAGAGACAGGAATGGCTATTGTATGTAGTTCATGCATCTAACCCCTAAACTGATTAACTATGAATGAAAGATGAGAATTGAACTTTAAATCCCCAAAGATGTGGCTCCAGAGAGGGCATTACTCACACTTGCATTTACAAGTAAACCCCAACTCGAACAGTATATGGAAATGGCATTTATTGGGCTATTCCATGAAAACTCAAGAATTTATTCTTATGTTAGCCAGGATTAATCAGTTCAGAAAAGAATCCATCCTTTGGAAAAGGGA
Organism: Podiceps cristatus; assembly: GCA_000699545.1. Taxonomy (NCBI): domain Eukaryota; kingdom Metazoa; phylum Chordata; class Aves; order Podicipediformes; family Podicipedidae; genus Podiceps; species Podiceps cristatus. The sequence goes on from JMFS01054750.1 coordinate 1,777, forward strand.
TGGGATGTCAAACTGAACACAGAATTCCCCATCCTGCTGGCCTAAGTTTTGGAGAATCTGAGCTAAGGAACAAAAAAAAAAATCCTAGAAGAATGCTTATTATAACACTGGAACAAAAGATTACCAACAGCTCAACCTGTTCAGTAAAACTTTACTTCATTTAAATTCTAAGGTTGTGTACTACTGGAAGGCAAGACGTATCAGGGTGATTTGGGGTCCTTGTTTCTAGCAGTGAATCCAAACTGAGTGTAGTGGAGAAAATATTTGGCGAAAATTCTTCATGGCAACATCTAAATACTGCTACATTTAATAAAAACCCCCAAACTATCTAAATTTAGAGCAGTTAAGAATCTGCCATAGTTTGAGTCTATCACTAAGAAGCTTGTCATGTGATGCGATGAATAAAAAAATGCACTAATTAATACCTTGAAGATTAGAACCCAAATGTGCTGTGTTAATTTTCATTTAAAATTGAAGAAAATTCTCAACTTATTTCCAAATTATTTTAGTTTGCTAAGCATTTTACAAACCTATATACAGAATCCGTGGTAGCTGTACACAGAGCACTTAGATCTGTTACTCAAGTTTACATAAAATTCTCATTTAAGTACTGAAGCAGGTTTTCTTTGATTTTCTATTGGCTACTTTCATCATCTATTTATTACTAACCTGCTGTCATATGCACATCCTTATTATTTTCTTACTAAAATACTATAGCAAAGTCTTTTTTCCCATACTGTTTGAATTATTGAACAACCTGTGTTTCATACTATGTTTTGGAGCAATGACACGTAGTTGGCAATTTCTCGTATCTCCCAAAGGCAGGACAGGGGATTAGCCTACAAAGTTCAATAAGTTTAATCTAGTTTATAGGAATTGCACAAATTTTGTTGGGCAAAGCAGCTGTTTTTCTTCAATTACCTAAGAGAATTATCTTGTCACTTTAATTACTTCAAAACCCCCCCCTAAGTTACATTCAAGAAAAATTAATCTCATTTACCATAAAATGTCCATAATACATGTTTTCCAGGCAATGCCAGAGAAGTTTAGTTATACAAATGCTTAATCAAATCTTATCTGAATCTTTTGGTCTGTAAAGCTGGACAAGAAATCTCACAAGAATATGTTCTTCTGTGAACTTTCTGGTGCTTCCTGCTTCTAATTTGGCAAAAAATACTGCATAGAAAAGTGCAACACAGCACTTTTTCTCCCAGCTGGAATTAGGAAAAGCAGGGTATGAAAAGTGAAAAACAGAGAGCAGAGGAAAATGATCCATTTTTTTTCCAAAACCTCTTAAAAATGTTTTAATTGAGCTGGTTTGTTAAACTGGAACTATTAATGACTGAACCCCCAATGGGAGGATTTATAAAAAACAATTGAGCGATAATATCTAGATTTACATTGTGTATGATTTGAAAATGTATTTTGTACCAGCATCCATACTGGATGATAAATGTCAGATTAAGAAGTAAATACTGTACAGTATGTAACTGCGGGCAGTTTATACCCTATGTATGCGTACATAGATGTGCAAGCATTTAAAGACACAGTCACATAGCTCCACCTTTCAGTGAAGGAAAGATTAAAGACTGTTTAAGTTACTGAAATGCACTTCAGTTGAACATTAGTATTCTGAAGATGTTAACCTTAGAGACGCTGAGGCTAATGTGGAGTGCAAAAGCTGTGTGTACAGAAAACTGATCAAAGCTTTATCTTCAGCATTAGTAAAAAATATTTTGTCTCGTGATTCATGTACACTAAAAAGTAAAGGCGCCAGCATGGGTTTCAAAGCTCTGAAACTGATCTGCTACATATATTTTTATATTGCACAAAATCAGAACCTCTTCTCAATTGCAAAACAAAATTGCACAAGCTGAAAAAAACTGGCAAGTGCTACTGTAACTTACAATGTTTGTATGCATTTTGTACACTTATATACTGTTACAGGTCCCAAGAGACAACATTCTGTTAGCACAGAACTCAAATTGCTATACAATTGAGAGGCAAGTTAAACAGAAAGAAAAAGCTGATCCAAAAAAATTTCCAGACATGGTGTCACCTGATCCTCCATAGGGGCAATAGTTGTTTTTACTAAGGTGGTCCAATGAACAGCTGAAAAGGTCAGAGTGTGGATTAACATTTTTTTGTTTTCCCATGGATTCTTCTCAGTCCATGCTTGCAAAGGGTATTCTGGCAAAGATTTCTACATGAAACTGATACTACCTCAATGATTTTTCCCTCAACTGAATTAAAAAAAGTCTATCTCAATGGTGTAGATATGTCAGAGTATGTACAAATTTAGCAAACAGAAGGTTCAGAGAATTATCAACCCTTGACCATTTAACAGACTGAGAAATACAAATGTTAGGTGTTAAGTAGGTTCATTTAAAAAAAAAAAATAAAAAGGAAATTAAATGATAAGTGGTTTGCAGTTCACTGAAAATGGCTCTTTGAGTTTCAGTTTTCCAAGTACTGTGCTAAGGCAACATCAGATGATTAACTATTTTGTTCTGTATGGAAGAACATGGGGAACAGGGCAAAAATATTAGCTGCTTTTTTTTTTTTTTTTTTTTTTTTGGTGTGTGTGTGTCCAGCATAAATAGGGACAAACAAAAGAACATTTTAAAACCTAACTGCTGATAATAAGGATGGCTACGATGCTGTAAGGAGCTGTTATACCAGCTGAACATCTTGATATCACTTCACTTGCAAAAGCATGCAAAAACCATACTGAAGAAAGGAGTTGTCTTTGTCTTTTACTCTTTCCTCTTTTACTTAATTTCTGAGCCTTGTATGGGAGGGACAAGAAAATTGTGCTTCTAGAAAGTAGAATGTCTCCGATTTTCCTGTAAAAGGCTGGAAGTAAAAGGCTGTAAACAGAAAAAAACCACGCGCTATTTGGCATATTTGAAGTAAATCCCTCATCTTAAGAGAAATAATACTTCTTAACAGTTTTCATTCTGATTATACCATTAGCTTCTTCACTGTTAGTGGCACCTAATTTATTCAGCAAATACATTCACAGATGACATTTTACGACAGTACATTATTGCATTTCTTTCTGAGAAGACAGCAATGGTTGGGAAAGTTAATAGAGGCAGGTGTTCTTTCTGTAGGTACTCTGGAAAATTTCAAAGTATTTGAGCTGTGTTAACTGAGTGAGATTGCCAGACTGAGACTGCTGATACAAAAGCTTTTTTTTTTTTTAAAAAAAAAAAGTTAAAAATTCATTTCACACCAAATACCATGTTAAAAAAAATGTACATTTTGTTTTAAGGGAGGTAACCAAGTATCAGCTGCACGATAACCAATTTTACAAAAGCTCTTGTATTTTCAAGCTAAAAATCAAACACAAATGTTTCGTATTTTACTTGTTTCTTTCTTATGTTCTCCAAGTGAATAAATACTAGTACAAAGAGTAAATTCCAGCATTTTACTAGAAAAGAGACATTATGCTGTAAAGTTTCACGCTGAAGGTACATGCTTACTTTACATTTCAGTTACCCAGAAGAAAATTTTATGATCTCCTCCGACTGCACATAATGGAAGAGTTCTATGCCATGTCAAACCAGATCCTACAGCTGCAGTGCCAGTAAGAATGGGCTTAAAAAAAAAAAAAAGAGAGAAAAATATCAATACAACTTACTATATAAATGATTTCTATACCACATATATCAAGTTGCAAAGACAAATAACCACCATATTTAGTAGTCCTTAACAAATACAGTTAAAATACAACAGAAATCCAACTGAAAAATCTGATTATCTGCTACTTAGTTCCATTAGCTACTTACTACATTTAAGTAAAATACAGCAAAATATTCCATGATAACAAATTGTTTGAACTATTTTCATTAATGTTATTATTATTTGAAAGGCACACTTTCAAACTTAGAAACATTTTTCAATGAAATTACTTCCCGTTGTTTAAGCATACAACTGGTATGTTTGGAGGTAATATTTTTACTGTAAGCATTACAAATTTATACTAACTTCAGCAAAACCAAAAAATTTCCTATGCTTTGCATTCATTGTCTCTGGATATATTTTCATTAGTGATTTAAAACATAGTTAGTTCAAACCTGTAAAATACACAACCAGCTGTTTTTAGCCTCTTTAGAATTAGAAATACTGAAAAATTTATTTAATAACAGGTTAATGTGTTTTTCTTCCCCTTAGCACTGATATGGCAAAGCAAAATAAAACATATAGATCAAGTATCTTTTAAAATAGCAGGTTAAGTGTGGCGTGAGTTGTTTTTTTTTTTTTCCTTAGCAAGGATGACACAAAACAAATTAAAGTAGGTATTCTAAGCAGCATTTCTGGATGGTTGGAGCTAGTTTTTAATTGTAGCTATTAACTATTTATGAGCTTGGTCTGAAGAGAACAGATGCAATTCCAGTCAAAAGCTGACTCAAACATTTACCTGAGGATGACCTAAGTGATGAACAAGCAATTGAGTAGTTGTCTTTCCTGGATATCCAGTGGTTGCAAACAGATTTTCATTCACTCGGGACCACCTATGAAGAAAATGAATGTACTTTTCAAATATTCCTATCAGACTATCAGAAGTGCAAAGTGGAGTTCTCTCCCTTGTGGTTAACGGTGTGAAGCTGTCAGATATGCCACTAAGACCAGAGAAATGGCTTGTAAACGATTCACCACCCGCATGCTGTATGCATGTCCTTGTAAAACGGAAAAAAATTCACAGGAACGTTACACATACATACATACTAAATGTAGGTCATTTACAAATTTCACGAAGTTTATAGACCAGATCCCCCTAAAAATTAAAGACACAACCAGGTCCCTAAACTCACAACTGTTTGTGTATACATAGATTTATATAGACAAAACCCACAGAATAAAGACAACATTCATACCTGAATAATCTGGCTCGATCAACATGGACGGGTCTCTTATCCTGTGGATAACTAAAACAGACATTCAGGGTAAAAATCTGTTCTGCAAACAACTACAGCTCATACTGTACCAAAAGCATGTATCATTTATACAGTGAAGGGGACACATTGTCTACTCTCTGTAAAGAAGCTGAGGGAAAACTAGAGCATTACTGAAGTTTACATCAGAGTAGGATATATTTTCATTAGGAGAGCTGAAGCAGTTATCCAGTTTATTATGGTTCAACAATTATCTATTTATGACAGAATAAGATTTTAACAAGCACATAAAACTTACACTGAGAGGTAAAGAATAGTGAGATGCTGTCTCAAATGGACATAAAGACAGACAAAGTTATTTTTAACAGATAAATATTGATAGATAAAGATGAAACAATATCAGGGAATGATCTGTATTGGTTTCGTAATGCCCGATGAATGTCCATTTATTTACTGAATAGGTGATGTAGTACATAGTGCATTTAAGTGCTATGTTAGCAAAGCAGTTACATCTCTTCATGCACTGCTTAAGAATAGAATAAAGAAACCTATCTTGTGTACAAATATACCTGGAGCGAGTGATATCCCAGATTAGCCAATCGCTTCCAGCAACTGCTCCAATTTTAAGAGTATTTTTTAAACACCAGTCTGCTGACATCAGCGGCGCTTGTTCACACTCTAGGGAGAGAATGGCCTGCTGTGTAATTAGATCATAGAATCGTATTGTCCCATTCTTCTCTGCTACCATCAGCTGTTAAGAAAAAATAATAGAACGTTATAAACTTAGCATGTAATGAATCTTAATATCTTCTACTCTATAGCAAACGTAGCATACTTTCAAGCAAATACTAATTAAAGCAGGTGTAAGTTTTCACTTGGTACCAGAAAACATTCTCCTCAACAGTCTTCCACCAATAAATAAAAAGCACTTTATACTACTGTCACACTGTTACATATAATGATTACATGATTTTATCTCTCTCTCTATATATCTTTAGATATATATGTATATAATTCTGGTGCTTAGAAGTACCATCTTTTTACCATCAATGCACTGTGCTTTTAGAATTATAAAGCAAAAAGTTATTATTAGTTCCTGTTCTGAGTACAAAGAACTGACTAGTGCTGTACAAGGAAACAACAGTATTAGACAGTGTAACTGTAGAATCTGGACTCACACTTACTGATTTTATACAACATCTCTTACTTCATCCTATAACAGTTTGCAAGAGATTTTATCTAAACTTTTTCCATTGAAGTAATATATTCAATCAGTTGCTTATTAAGTATTGTAGAAATAGCTTCCTGATAAAATGATGAAAGAGATCTAAAAGATTTTCACCACGAGGAGACGATGGTTTTCAGACAGTCATGGGTAATAATTAAGGAAGAAGCAGCATTAAAACCAATACTACAATAGAGCTGTCACCAAAACATGCTCTTCTGCAAACTAAAGGACATAGCGTAGTAAGCATTTTGACCTGCAGTAAGTTTTTCAGCATCCATCAAGTCTGTCAAGTTTTACTAGCTTTTTGAAGGGGTTTTTCTTAAAAAAACCAAAAAACCCCCAAAAAAACACAACAACAAAAAAAAACCAAACCAAAAACCTATGCCTACATTCTGGTAAGGGTCAAAGAAAAGACAAGCTAAAATGTAAGACTGGTGTAATATTGCAATATTTTTTTGGAAATCTAGTAATTTTGTTGTGCTAACAAAGTTGCCCTGTAGCAAACAGTAGCAAACACATTCAATTGTGATACCACCTGAATCAACAGTTTTCCTAGCTTTCTTAGTAAGGACCGGATATTGATATTGGTGGAAAGTGTGATTAGAATAGAGATCCTTCTTCCCTATTGCTATGTAAATATTTTGATACCTTATTTGACTGATTTTCTTTTTAAGTCTGTGTTTTTGTGGTAATCTGAACAACTATTTGTAGCTGCTTAAGGCAGTTATTGATGGGCACAACAGAAATAATAAATCCTAGATCGCATGGATTAAACCATTAATGAGGCTGAATATTTTGGTATATAACAGCTGATTAATCCTCCCCAGTACAATAAACAGATGAGTATAAAATCACAGTTTATTGTTTTGATTTTTCAGCACATATTTCATATATTCCAAGCAAGAACAACAACAAAAAAAATCCCTTGCTAACTTCAAACAGATACTTTCCAAAACTTGGCATGCTTTATAAGAGCCTATGTTATTGGTGGAACGTGTTACCATGTCTGAGAAAAACTTGAACTTTTCTCTGGTAACTCTAAGTTAATATGCAATCAGTAGAATAGTTATCAACAACTGATGTATGTAATCAAGAAGGAATATTTCTGGTGGAAGGAGCGAGGGACTGAGTGTAAAATGATGAGAACAGGAATGAGAATTCATTTACAGTGACTTCACATTAGCAGATTCAAACAATATCCTGTTACAACGTACACTAGCTCCCCAAATGCAATCTTACTACAGCATCAAAGATTCATAGTTTACGTAAATCCACCCTCCCGTTATTTGAAAGGTGGCAAGGGTGAAGAGCTAGAAAACATAACCTTAAAAGCCTCCTCTGGATGCCAGCAAACACTCATTCCAGGTGAACGTAAAACAAAATGGGCTTTCTCATTTCCTTCCAAATCCCAGACCCTAAAGGAAAAAAAAAAAAAATGCAAATATTAAACTATTTATTGCCAAATACCTTAACTTTCAGTGCCTCAATACATCCACAAAGGAAGTGACCAAATGAAATAGAATTTGTGCTTTATCACTTCAAGAAATCAGTAAAAGTGGTCAGTGCTGAAGATAATGTATTTTAACACTGATGAACTAGGCAGAGTCTCTGTTTAAAAGGGCAATGTCCAAATAATTTGACAAGTTTAGTTGTCTAGACATGAAATGTGGACAATACATTACCACTTTATTCTTAAGTCAATGCTACAGCCTTTGTATTATACCATAAATAACAGTGAGACAGTACAAAGCAGGAAGGTCAGTCTTTGTCTACCTGATACAAGCAACCTAAGAGTGAAGTACCAAGCAACTAAATCATCTGCATTACCATGTAAAGGATAAGACCATGCACTGAAGTATTTTGCTTGTCTAATATATGAATTTCCATTTTTTCCTGGTAAGACAAGATTAACAGAAATATAAGAAACTAAAAATGAAGCTAAGGCAAACAAAAGGATCAATGGCAGAGAAAACATTAGCCCACAAAAGGTGTTGACAAGCTTTCAAGAAATAGATCACATGTGCCAGTTTAATCTTTCCCTTTAGAAGCACCTACAGTACATCTCAAGTAGTTAAAATAAATTTCAAAAAACCAACAATATTTGGTCAATATGGATTGAAGGGAAGTGTGTGCTTAAACACCAAAACTAGGTTAGGTGATGACAGTTTTCTTTGGATGCATTCAGTATAAGCGTTAATGAGCCACAAAGCTACTGTGTTTATAAAATGCAACAAAACCCAAACTGAGACTGTTTTACCGCACAGCCACCGCTCAACTGTCTCTTTTCCTATAGAATCAGTAGCTGAGTTGTAGGACAAAGATGTAACAATTGTGAACATCAGTCTGAACCACAAGGCTGCATACTATTTATATGCATTTGCATATCGAAACATAGACATATATCCTTCCTCCCTGACAGGCGAAACCTCAGAAACAGACATTTTTTTTAAGTAGTGTTCTGCCCAGTTTTTTGAGTTAGGTAAGTGGCTATGTACTATTATTGTTTATTCTAGAAGATTTTTGCTGACTTCCTCCAGGAAGTCAGCAGGGTGCTTAGAGTCTTATATTTAAGAGATTTCAAAAAACTCTTAAATAATACATCATAAGTCTAGACAAAATATATGGGAATGAAGTAAATATATTTAATGAACAATGTTGTTTTCTTATGCCAAACCACAACAGATGAAATATTTGTCCTCCCCGTAGAAAACACAGGGTCTCTAATCTTGAAGAATCAGTGTCCTTATTAAAAAAAGTCATAACAAAAACCTGACAACTGCTTAAAAAAATGAAATATCTACTTGATTAGGTAATTTAGAAACATACAATACTTTCTTCTACTGCCAAAAATTTTGCCTTGTAGATTTGTCCAAGTTGAATCAACACTTTCCATGTGTATTTACTGTGCAAGGAGAAAATTATGATATAACAGAAGACGGTGAATCATTTTGGCCAAGGGAGCATGCCATCATGTTTCCTTCCCTGAAGTGGTGAGGTTATTAGGTGTTGAGACAAAAATTTATGCTTTCTACCTGCCTTTGTTATTTATAAAATGCCAAACTTTTATCTTACTTTGTAAGAATTTTAAGATTGTTAGTAACAAACAGCATGGGGGTGTGGAGGGGGAAGGATAAATGCCACTCTTACATTTTCTTCTTTCTTATTGATAACAAAGATGGTATCATTTAGTTTTGAAAAAAAAACAAACCCAAACCAGGCAATACAGATCAAAACAATCCTTGTCTGAATGCATCAAGTCCATGCTGGTATGGAAGTTTACAATTACATATGTGTTCAATTAACTCTTTTCAATATTTCTTTGTGACTAACCCAAGTAAAAAAATGTGCAAAGACCAAAAATTTAGCCAAACTGAATTTCAGTTACTCAATTACTCAGTAATCATAACCAAATCAGCTACAGATGCTAAAAAAATCCTCTAGTTTTGTCCACATTCCTATCATGTAAATCAACCCAAAAAGACTGAGCATTTTGTCTTCTATTCAAAGCCCTTGAAACTTTACTAATATTACCATGATTTTATACCAAAGCAAACTAGCATCAACTTTTCTCTAAACATCATTATTTTTTGCAACCCTGCAATTTGTCACCCTCTTACTTCTCCTCCTCTCCCACCAACCATTGTGATACAGAATTGTTATTGGGCTTGTGTTTGTTTTTTTTTTTCTTTTGATATTTAAAAAAGCTTCCACAATACATTTAAAGGAGAAAAGTTTGAATAACCACAGCTGAAATAAGGGCTAAAAGTTTGAATAATGGAAAGCCTCAAAAATAATATGTAACTTGCTCAGTAAATTATTTTTTTTTAAGTAAGAAATTATATACTGCAGTTCTCACAAAAATTAAACACAAAATAGTTGCAAATGCTGTTAAAGAAAATTATTGATATATATTAGCACATTTCTCGTCACTCACATCCCGTGATTAAACAAATGACAACTGTAGTTATCTCAAAGCACAAAGATATCAAACTATGTTGGAACAACTATATTATATGTCATATGCATGAATATGGATAATGACATGCTGCATATGTGCAGTAATTTTATCACACAGTGGACTTCTATTAAAGTTGGCAAAATATTCATTAGAACATCTGAAAACCTGTCTTGTGGCAATGGAGGTTATCCTTATTTTATATTCTAACTTTCTGAACTCTGAATAATTCTAACAAGGGAGCAAAACCAAATCCTAACTGAATAAAAACTATCATTTGCAATAGTAGAAGAACTGAACCATATTGCAACCTTCGGGCATTTCTCAAATCCCCAGAAGATGGAAGGAAAAAAGGGAATTCTTTCAATATAAGATTTCCAACAATTTTAGTGAGTGGGGTGGGGGCTAGAACAAACCTTGACACCTGATACCGTTCCTAACCACAAACCATTATCAGCTATACCAGAACCATTACTCACAGATTACTGTCTGACCTCCTCTGAAAAATGCCCAATATGGTTTTACTGTTTGGTTTTTTTGTTTGGGGGTTTTGGGGTTTTTTGGGTTTTGTTTGTTTGTTTCTGGTTTTTTGGTTTTGATCTTTTGGTTTTTTGTTTGTTTCGGTTTTTTTAATATCTAACTTAAATACGCCTTTCTGATGTTTCTTTATATCTCCATCATACATATTCCATGTGTGAGGAAAATCCTATCAGCTGTGAGAAGCCTGGAGGACTACGGAGAAGGGAAGGATTCCTGTTTACAGAGATCATAAAATGAAGGTAAAGAGTGAAGTTGTTCCTCATCGAGCACAAGGAGCGAGCAGAGGAAGATCTCAGAAAAGGAAAATGAAAGCGCAGAGATTAGTTAACACCATGGAGAATATAGCCAACACTAGCCTTGTCTTAGGTCTTGTGCCAGCTCCATAGCAGGTGGTTATCAAAGATTTGAAGAGGATGCTAGGCAGGACATTAAAGAACAGGAGGCTGGAGTGGAACTGTAAAAATCCCCTCTAGCTGTTCAGAAGAAAAGTGTAATAATCATGAAAATTTCTAGTAAGTTATTTTACTGCAAAATAAGGAATTTAAGTTTTTATAAATCAGATTATGTGCTGCCCAACTAACAGTTCACCGCTGCAGAATCTGTAGCGGAATTAGGTGCAGAACTCCCTATTCAGCACATGTACAAAATAAGCCACAAAAGTGGTTGTATGGGGAGAAAGGGGAAATTCATCTGTGCTGCCTAGCATTAGTCCACCAGCCACAGCCATTATAAGCTATCTCCTGGTTTAGCATACAGGTTCCTAAATTTGTGCCCGTAGAGCATTTCTTTCACTTATTTTTGATCCATGAAATAAAAGGCTTTTCATAGAGTAAACATGTAAATATGCTTTCAGAAAGTTGACCCACGTTCACCATTTTCTTTTGGTGGTCAAAGGAAATATCAATACTATTAAATTAGTAATTAGAATCTTTCAGATTTTGGCATTAAAATCTGTGTTACCTGTAGCTTCTTGTAATATCTACTTGGATATGCAAGCATTGATCTATTTTTCACTGGTACCTGTGGGATGTAATTCTGATTATCCCCTGCAATGTTGGTAGATGTGGGAGAGGCAAATGAACTGTACATGTAATATCTCAAGCATCTTAACCGACTGTTCTTCGCTAATATGCATTTCAGAACACACAGACTCAGAAATACTCCAAGAAATACACACTATTACTTCTACTGAAATACTCTTAAAGTTATCTAAAGCAAAGCCAGAGACTAAGCAGTATTTTTGAAAAAATGTGAAGCTTTGGTTGTATCATTTCAACCAAAGAAAAATTAACTGTTAGTGTTATCAGTTTATTATTTCCAATGTAGATATAAAACAAAATGTTTCTGTGGTCTGACTGTTACTGAGAAACTCAACTACAGTTCTGCCAATGACTTTCTAAAACACAAGATGACTGCTAAACAAATCTAATGTGATGATTTCTACTTCAAACAATTTATAGACTAGACTGTTTTCTAGGACAGGGTGACCCTTGACATAAGTCATAATGCATCACACAGGAAATAGCTACCATGTCATCCACATATTTTGATGACTTCCTAACTAAAGGCTTATTCATCCACACTTAAGACCCAACTGAAATAGCATTCCAAACCTTTGATTTGGAAAGTGATGGGTTTTGGTTTTGGGTTTTTTTTTTTTTTTTTTAAGATGACTTGGTACTGTACCAGGAGACCAGTTAATACTCACATAGTGATTGTGAAGTACAGCAGAAGCTGTTGGTTAATATTTGCATCATGGCTGTAGAGTATAACAGAAATTGTATGACTACACTGGGGGGACATACAGGGATGCACACAAAAAGTGCACAAAAGTCAAAGATAGATTCTTAAAAATAATCCAAGACACTCCTTTATTTTCATCAATTATAATGCATCACTAGCTTGATAACTGTAATCAGCATATCTCATAAAAGATAAATATTTTGGTATAACATTTGTTATATGAAGAGACACTGGGGAATTCTAGCAGACAAACAGATGAAGATAGAACAACATCAAATAAGATACCCTTTTAAAAAAAAATTTGGAAAAAATCCGTAATTGAGTGTGCTAGGAATGGGAAGATACAAATAAAATCTAATTTTGGAGACAGGAATAAGTGAGAATGGCAACTTTTCAATATAGCCAAAGACTGAAATATTTACTGAATTAACAAGGTAAGACTGAAGTACAAGTGCTGGCAACACTTTGAAGAACACAAGACAAAAAAAACCCAAACAAGCAACAAAACAAAACCAAGAGTTACCATTGGCTTTCCTTCATATTGTCTAGAGAAAGATCTGCACAAAATAACTTAAGACATAAGAGTACCATGTAAACAATTACACTAGATTAGAAAGCAAAAACCAAAAAACACAACCAAACAAAAAAACTCCAAAAACCAGAAGACAAAACACTAGAATAAATCATGAGACAGTAGTCACTTTAATTTCCAGTGCTATCAAACCTTTCCCCCAAATCTCTCTCCAGGGAGAAAACCTAAACTTCTGATGAACTGGCATTTGTGGCACGTGCAACAGAGAAGGCTGAACTTGACAGTGACTGATAAATAAATTCACAAAGCCCTTCCCTATGAAGTAACATAAGGCACAGCATAAGTAACTGAACAGAACTCAGAAAGGAATCAAAGAGCAAGTACATTCACAGATAAAGTGGAAGGTTCCAACCCCGCCCATTCTGTGATTCTGTAAGTTCTTTTCTGTTAAACACACACAAAGAGAAGATGTAGTTTAAAGAATAATTAAAAAAAAAAAGGGGGGAGGGGAAAAAAAAAAAAAGAGAGGGGGAGGGACGAATCCTTTTCAGCTTTTTAAAATACCAGTGAATCCAGCACTTGATGCCTATAAGAAATTGCCATGCCACCATTACTAACAGCCTGACACTATTGGTAATCTTTCAGTTCAATATGAGGACTGAGTATGAGGTGGTGAGCAATCAGACTGAATTAAATTTTTAACACTCAGAAGTTAATTTTTAGCATGCATGTGAGACTAGGGGGTTTTACCAGGGTGGAATTTTGAATGAAATAATTCAAGAAACATCAGATAGTGTCAAAAACTACCGACAGCAGAGGGGTGTCTGTTAAGTTTATGCTGTT
>JMFS01054755.1:0-10101 GCA_000699545.1 Podiceps cristatus
TCTCCACTTTAGAGAGAAGGACATGGTGGGGAACTGTATCCTAACAGTGTCCTTTTATACAATAAATACAGAAATTACCTCTGGGCCCGGATTTAGAGTCCAGTGTTCCTCCATCACACAAAATTACACTAACCAGGAGAGGCACACTCAGAATGTTTCAGTTGTGATTTCAGTTGAAATTTAAATTCTCAAGGCTCAAAAATAATTCACACTGCTTACCTTCAAGAATCACTTTACTGTTGAGCATACCTAAGATCAATAAAAGTTATTAGAGGACTCAGTTTTGGTGCCATGGAATCTTGTGCTCAAAACTACACACTCCTTGTCTCAGAGGGTGGATATACTCAGAGTACCGTTAGCCTGGTAACTAGAAGACCTTCCTAGGAGGATACAGCTGTGCCTCTTCTTAATGCCAAGAGTCTACAACACTGACCTTCTTTTGTGAGGCCCTAACCACTGGAGTATTTCAGTACTTTCACCACAAGATGATGTTTCACTCCCAAGAGGATGATTTTGCCCTCTGCCAAACTCTTGACTTAGGTGCCCCTTCAGACATACCCTTCTGCATGATGAACATCCACACTAGTACTGAGAGTTGGTCAAAAGTGATTGTCAAAATAACTCAAGTAATACATGCTCTGCTTCTCCAACCCCAGGGTAGGCAGCCAGGACTAAAGCTGTACACCTCATGCTTTGCATTTGGAAAGCAGAGTCTTTGGTCTGTGGCACAACCATCTCTTTCTTGTCTCAGATTCATTGCTGCTAACAGATTGTGAAAATTATATGAAAATGTGGAAAAGATGTAATTAGGAACATGGAATAACAAGTCTAACAGAATCAGTCTTTAGCAGGACACGATCACAGGTAGCTTCCAACACACAGCAGAAATAGAGGGCCAGAAGGCCAGAGTTTTCAGGTGAACATCACTCTGGGAAGTTCAGCAGAGCTGAACAATTACTAGGTCCTGAGTGTAAGGGCTTATACTGGCTCACTGATATAATCAGGCTTGAGAATGACCTCAATACACATCTTTACATTCTGTGTAGAGTTAGGTAGCTACGACCGTCCTGCAGGCTACATCCACACCAATTTGGTTAAGATTCTGATTATTCATGGATCATCTGAAAATCTAAAGTAAACCAAGAATACAGATAACATCTTACAGGAACACAGTTACTGAATGGCAAGAGAAAGAATTATTCAGGTGTCCAAACTATTAGATGCCTGAATAATTTCGGGTAACAGCACATCCGAGGCTTCCACATCGGAATGTGACAAAGCAGGTGACAGCAGATGAGAAAGGACCCACACAGCAGTTGTATCATTCTTGAGCAGCAGTAGGAGACCAAACAGGATATCCTTGCCATCTAACATGGCATCTCTTTACATACCTGAATTACTTCCTAACTGTGCATAAATGCTAACAGAATACTGAGGCCCCACCTCCTCAAAATCAGATCCTTTGGGAGGCTCTCCATATATAGTCATATTTTGCTGTCCAATTTTGTTATCTTTTCTTGTTTTTCTGTGGACACATTTTTAGACCAGGAATAAGAGACTTACCAGCTTGAAGTATGAGTAAAATCATCCTTTCAGAAGCATAATAGTTAAATTGTAACATATTTGTTGTTAGATTTTAACATTTAGGAAGCAATTAAAAAATCGATAAGACATTGATTAACATAACATAAACTATGATAATCTTTACGAAGTCCACGGAAATCCAACAGAAAAGGAAAAATTATGATCATAAAGTTAGTATACTACTACTGATAAGATACACAGTAAAGTGTCCTTTGATCACTGGTTTATGATACATACCTTAGTTATCTATGAATAAAACATTGAGCAGGGACAGTGACTATGTTTTTAATTATAGTATAAATGTTGGAATGCATTCAGCTGAGCCCCGATCAAAGATCGTTTAATGATACTCATTCTTTCCTGTCCTTTTTTTTTTTTTTTTTAACTTTTAATAGTACATTAACAAACCAGTTATCCACTTTCTGTATATGAATTGTTCTTCTCCTAGACTTGATCTGACTTTGAAATATAAAAAGTGGGGCCTATGCTGACAAGAGTAACTTTACTTACAGAAAAATGTACTCAATACATAACCTCCTCCTCCACATGAACTTAGGCTGCTAATTACATACATTAGCACAGTACTGAGGATCCTTTGTACAAACGCAGACACACCAATTCAGCTCGCTAATGACGTCGCCTGGTCTGATACTAACAAAAGTAGCAGTGACTAGTGACAGTTCTGCAGAGGACTACACGTGGGGTGCACGTGCAGGACTGGAGTTTTCACTGGTTAATAATTACATGCTTTTAGCATAGCAAAGATCAGGAACACCGGCAGTTTGTCAGTCAGAAAGCTGGGGCACACCCATTCAAAGTAATCTGGTGGTTCCCTCCTCTATGTGGTTCAAAGGACAGATCGTGATTCTGTGATTACGGTAACTTTACAGTAGTTTTCTCATTACAGAGTGGTTGACAAGCTGAAGTAGAGAAAGTGGAGATGGAGGCATGCAGGAAGTGATGGCAAGGTAGTAGAAAAGGTTTGAATGCTTTTACACTGTTCAGTTTTGGCTCATGAAGCCTTAACTAGTCGCTTACACAGCCATAAAACTGCTTGAAAACTTAAACTGTTGTTCCAAGGTGCACCTATTGCACTTAAAAATGTGAACTTACTCCATCATGTCCATGTAACAACTACTATATTACTATAACTATTCTTGATTTAACTCCCCCCCAACTTTCCTTTCAGTCTCTTTTAAACCATTCCTCTTGCTTTTAAAATTAAAAATTTATTTCTATATAGAGTAGAAATTAGTAGCATAGGACTACAAAAACATATAACGTTTTGTTTCACAATGTTGGTATTATAAGTTTGGGGTTAAATTTAGTGTCAAGATTCAAGACAGATCAAGTGAAGCGCTGACAGCTCTGTATATTAAATCTCTTTTTGCAAGTCTTCAGCAATTTTATTATTATCATTATTATCATCATAATCATTGAAAAACAATTAAACTTTTCTATCTGTTCTCGAGCATAGAAAGACACTTTAGTACTGCCACTAACTTTTGGAACACATTTATGATTAACAAATTACTGAATTATTTTACTGGGAGCACAGCGATGTGCTTTTAGGATCAGGTCACAGATCCAATGGAATCATCTACATTTTATAGCTATGATGGTCACAACTCAGATAAGGCTTTCATATATTTATCCTTCACATTTCAAAATTTTCATACAAGAATTTTGAAAAGGGAAGGTAGAACAGAATACAGTTCAATCTGTATTCTAACATTTCTTTAAAATTCAAACACAGGCACAAGAATAATGCTTTTTTCCTTCATCCCATACAGTAAATGTCCGTCTAAATTCATGATTCCTACACAAAGTCTTAAGAGATCACCCATTCCGGTGTTTCTCTAATATTTACTGAAGGATTATGTATTGATCTACTTTTGCAACTTGCTATTTTTCACCAAATAACAAAAAAAGTAAACCTTGACATTTTTTAATTATTTTTCTTCTTTTCTCGCCCTCAATTTTGTTTGGTGCATGTGGACAAACATAAAATTCATATAACACTTTGTGATGTCTTATTTCCACCAGTACATAGATTATAGGTTGAAAAATACTCATGCAGTCTATCCCATTGAACAAAACACCAGGATCATTTTTTCACATCATTGCAGTGGTTTAAGTATAACACTGAAACAAACAGAATTAAAACAGCCAAATACAGAACTTTATTAAGAATTGCCTTGTTACACAAACTATTCCAGCACTTTGGCTCACTCTATACAAAGACCCCAGAGCACACAGAGGTGCACCACCTCCTCCTTACCCACGCTCCTTATTCATTGATTTGCCAATGGCAGTATCAACTCATTCTGCAAGACAGAAAGTTGGTTTCCACCTTGAAACTTGAGACTTAGTAGCCTTTCTATTATTTTTATCCTCCAATTACAACTCTGAATATTTTTGTTGTCCCTAAAAATACAATATTCTTTTTAATCTTGTTACATTCCTGGCCTTTGTGACTTGGCAGTGAGTTCCACAGTATAATTACAAGTTTTATAAGTAGAGGTAATTACAGGTTGGGTGGGGTTTTTTTGGTTTCTTTCTTTTTTTTTTTTTTTTATCAGTTTTGAATGTTACCTTTTAATTTTCCCTGACGTTCCTGAGCTCATGTTAGATGACAGAGAACATGGTCATCTAATCTACCTAGACTATTATTTTACTGCATCCCCTTTCTTAATCTTCTCTCTAGAGTGAAAAAAGGCCTAATCTTTCAAAAGAGGGTTGGGTTTTTTTTCATATCCTCAGTCTTTCTCATTACCCTTCCTTGATCCCACTTTAGTTCTCCAATACATTTTTTGAAATGGGGAAAACAGCTGCTGAAATTGTTAAATCTCTCTACTGAGCACAACATGCCAGCTGCATAACAGGGGAAGATGAAGTTCTGAGAACTCAGTTCTGTGGAAAGCCATGCTCGTTGAGTCATAAATATTAATGCTGCAGAGACTTTCCAGTCTGACTTCTCTTGACACAATGTCACGGTACCTAATGCAAATTCTGCATCAAATCTGTAAGTTTTTTTTACACATGAGCATATCTTCTTGCCTTATTTTAAATCCAGTTTCAATATGAGGTCTTCAATTAACAGAGCACTACATCCACAGTTATCCTCTGTTACCTGTCTGTACCTCACCTCTATAGTTTGTTGTTTTCTTTCAGTTCCCAGGCTGAGAAACTTCCTCCTTGAGACTTAAAGAGCTATGAAATACTGGGTGGGGAAAAATTTAAAAAATGTTGATACTTCTAGACTGTGATGGTAAGAGGCTACCTCTAAACTTTCTCCCAAGTCAACAAAATAGATTGAGCCATTAAAGATTCATGTTTTAAGACATTGGTCCTAGACCTTGTATTCTTCTTGAAAGCCTTTCCACTTTTTCAACCTTCTTTTAACAGTACCCCAGTATTGGTCTCATTAATGCTGTATCAAAGGGGTTACATTCTTTTCCTGCTCTTAGTAGTCCCCTGATAAAAGGTCAGTGTTCACTCCCTTAGCTTACAAGTGTCTTCACCAGAAGGGTGGTTATTTCTACAAGTGTCCCATAGCCCTGTCCGTCATTATCACATTCCTCCGTAATCTTTGATACGCAAAGGCTATTTCTTATTTCTATTATTTATGTTACTTTCACCATGGAAGAGCTTCCATCACAGATCAGATACTTCTGCTGTTCTACACACCAAATAAAAAGGTCTTTAACTCAGAGGTATCTTACTCCCTTCTTCTTCCACCCCTCCATCTCGAGCTGAACACATTTCACCAAGAACAAAGTATACAGATGGGCAGATTAATCTTGACATTAAATACAACCTATTAGCTATATGTTTGTGATTTCATCTGCCGCTCTCCATGAATGCTGAAATACATCCGATCAGCTCACTAGTAACAGAAGCTTAAGATATTTCTCAAACATCCAGAGTGTATTAAAATACTCATCGTCTTGTTCACTGATTTATTCATCACTTATTATTACTAAGTCCTCAGTCCTGATTGTCTCAAAGGAGCATTGCTTCTCTAACAATCTAATCATGGTTATTTTCATAAAGTTCTTGTTCCAAACAGCTAATTGGACTACTGACAACATCTATCCATATATATTGCATATAGCCTGATCTGAAAAACAGCAATTTTAGTTATATTAGATAGATTAAACTTCTAGAAAAATTCCCAATGGCAGATGGTAAATAGATAATCTCTGCTGATACATATGTATCATCAATGATAGCATATAAGTACAACCAAAACTGTGTATCTGTGCGTCTAGGAGGGGAAGCAGGAAACAATAGGTATATACTACCTAGACAGGATGTAGGAAAAATCCTGTTTATTAATGTAGAAACATGAACTAAACCAGAAGTTTAATCTCTTAGCGGTAGGAGTCATCTTTGACTGAATTCACTCAGTAGTTTGAGTGAAAGAAAGTACTGTATCTGGAAACATAAGGTTTATTACTAATGGAGTTGTCAGCATCTTTCTCTAATCGCTCATGATTTAAACAATGTGTTCTTTAAATGCAAAGAAATAAAGAGTGGTTGCGGCTTCATGAGACACACTGGTCAAAAGGGAAGCAGTGAAGTTGATGAAAAAGTGCCCTAACAACCTGTCTGCAAGACTTGGCAGAGTCAGACCTATCTGTTATCCATCCTAATTTGCAAGTAAACAGGCAGGTATAGCAGGGGCCTGCCTTAGCGGCACAGCGAATATATGACTGAGCTCAACAACAAAACAGAAACATTTGGGAGGTGGAACTGGGGACACAACAAGGAGGAATACAGGAGCATTGCCCCGGCATGCAGGGATGGAATTAGAGGGTCAACACTTGTGTGCAGTTAAAATTGATGAAGGATGTCAAGGGTAACGACACTTTTGCAGCAAAATGTGAGTGAGTAAAATCTAGGCCTGCTGCTGAATACAGCAGGTGACCTTGTAACACAGCACACGGGTACTCAATGTTACTCAATGTCTTCTTTGTCTTAGTTTCTACTGGCAAGGTCTGCTCTCAGGCCTCCCAGAGCTCCATGTCAAGTAGCAAGGATCAAGTTAGGATCTGTTTAAACAAGCTGGAAATGTAATACAAGTCCATGGAATTGGACAGGATACGTCTGAGAGTATTAAGACTGACAGCAAATGTCATGGGAAGGGCACTCTCTGTCCCTTGCAAAAGGTCACAGTGATCAGAAGAGGTTTCTGACAACTATAAAAAAGTTATGTCTGCCTTAGAAAATTGCAAGAAGGAGGATCTGGGTGATGACAGATTGACCAACCTTCTCTCAGTCACTGGGAAAGTTATGGAGCAAGTACTCATAGAAACCATTTCCATTTACACAGTGACAAGAATGTTACTGAGAACAACCATCTTGAATTTCCCAAGGGCATTCTGTGTTTAGCCACTCTGACTGACTTCTACAGTTACATTACAGGCTCTCTGGGTGAGGTGAGAGTAGTAGGTGGTGTTCTCCTTGTCTTTAGCAAAGCCTTTGATAGTTTACCAGTGTCCTTGCAGCCAAACTGGGGAGATATAGGTGAACTACAAGGTGGGTTAAAACCTGATCGGATCATCATCAAGTCTAGCTAATAACTGAAGTCCAATTAGGAAGTGATTCCAAGTGGTATCCCCTGGGATCAGTACAAGGGCTGATATTATTTAACATTTTCACCCATGACCTGCATGATGAGACCCTTAGGACGTACAAGGTGACATCATTCA
Organism: Podiceps cristatus; assembly: GCA_000699545.1. NCBI lineage: Eukaryota > Metazoa > Chordata > Aves > Podicipediformes > Podicipedidae > Podiceps > Podiceps cristatus. The sequence continues at coordinate 7,302 of JMFS01054755.1, forward strand.
GATGTCCTCAAGGTACAGCTGCCATTCAGGGAGACCTCAACAAGCTGAATGACTGTATAAGAGATACAGGTGTTTTGAAGTTTCAAAAAGATAAATACGAGGTCCTGCATCTGGGAGAGGATATACTTACAGAGGAGTACTGCAGGATGGGACTAACGGTGCTACAGCAGAGGACCCAGTGGACCACAAACCGGACAAAGTCAGCAATGTGTCCTTGTGGTAACGAAGACTAACCACATCTTGGACTGCTTTAGCAAGACCATAGCCAGCAAGTCAAGGGATGCGTAATCCATAGAGAGATTGCCCTCTATTCAACACATGCGAAGCCACATCTGAAGCACTGCGTTTGGTTTGTTCTCTCACCAAATAACAGAGAGACTGAAGAGAGGCGGGTGGAGGGTCATTAAGATGGCTAGGAGCTTTCGCACACAAGGAGAAGTTGAGGGACCTAAGAACGCTAATATTCTTATCAACTTTGCTGCACTCTTACTGCTAGAGCATTATTAACAGTGGTCGCATTATGCAAACAGATGCATTTTCATAGTCCCATCCAGAAGACCTACAATGGCTACAAGCATACATTAGAGCACATTAATGCCACCAGTGCAGTACCTGATGATGTGCCACAGCAGACTAGGTCCCATACAGATGTTAAAAGGTAGCCTGAAGATGGGACTCTCTCTCTGCTGCAACCAGAAACTCCCATGGATTTTCGTATTCCTGTGCCTGACAAACTCACGCCTGCTCAGGGACCATTGCACAGAAAAATGATCCGTACATCAAAAACAAACTGGCATCCTACCCATGAATGATTTTCCATTTATAGTTGCAAAGGCACTGCTAAAGAGGCCAAAACTAGTTTATGTAGTATTTCTGCAGCTATAATTGTTTAAGACCACTGAACTGCATGTTCCAAGCCAGATCAAAAGGAGCACCACAAACCCATGAAAGGCTTATGTGTAAAGACAGGGTAAATTCGATGTCTGGGATCCATCTGTAATTCTGTCAAACCAAGAGTCCTTGTAGCTGTATACAAATTAAACGTCTGTCTGCCAAAATTAAGTGAACGAAGAACAAATACTCCCTTATCACTTTTTTACAGTAACTACCTTGTTTTCTTAATGTTAAATATGAAATACCCTTCCTTGTACTCTGTGGTGAAAATACAAATCAGATCAGGAGTTATACCAATACCAGACATTGATCGTGGTCTTTTTTAGATTGCCATTTTGCTTCAAACATAGAAGTGTAAAGGTAAGCTATATTCTTTTGACTCCAAGTATTATAGCTGATACAGCTGAAAAAGATGTAGCTTAGAATCAACAAGACTTTGAGAAAACTCTGCATTATTTTCTTGAACAGGTTCAAGTCAAGTATATCGCTGATTTACCACAGATTGACAACACAAAGATGGATTTAAGAAATTGCAAATGAAATGGAATGAAAAGGCCTGATGTTTTTGTGTTTCCAGACTGGTGATACATGCATAATTTTTCATACTTAGCCATGTAAGAAAACAGGAATTAATAACTACATTCAATGTTAATTCCCTAAATAATTGGCATTTATACATATTAATATTTAATGCCAGTTTTCTCTCTTTAAAAACATTTACTATTTCAATAACCAGAGATCTCATTTTGCAAGTGAGAAACACTTCCATTTAAAACAATACTCATAACAAGACACTGAGAAGGATTATCGCAAAAGGCAGATACAGCTAAATTCTTTAAAATAAACCTAGAACATGCATTGCGAGATCATGAAGTCTTCCTACTGTTTGTATTTGTTTACATTTCAGCAGCAATAAACATAAGTATAGTGTGCATATACCGTTACCTAGAAAAACTTGCTAAAAACTTTATTTCATGTGATTAGAGATAGCCAGAAGGCAGGATACCTAACACACACAAAAAAAAAAAAAAATCAGCTGGACCATTATTCAATTCCATCTAAACATACTTAAAGAGGCAACAAATCATTAGCTTTAAGGATAAAACAAAACAAAACAAAACAAAAAAAAAAAAAAAGAAGAAAAGAAAACCAACAACATAAACATGAAACCTCTTAACTCTTTAGCTGCTCAATAAACTAAATGGTTTAGTTTGGTTCCTCTGCAAATACCATGGCCTGTATGAGAGGTAGTAACTTTTACAGCTCAACTGATCTAGCTCGAAAAAACATGTTCTGGGACGTGAAGGGTTGAAACTGCGACTGAAAACTTGACCTTTACATCAGCTGGTCTAATCTAATAAAAGATATTACCTCTCCCTAGAAGCCCTTGCTTTGTTTATGGGCATGACTGCCTGAGATTACAGCACTACTATTATCAGACAATGCCAACTGCAAGGCTCTCCCAGTGCCCAGGGCGGGAAGGGCTGCCAGCTCTTCAAGTGATTGCCCAAAAATATCCTCACGTTAGGGATCCCCGTGCAGCACCGGTATCTCCAACTTCAGTATTTTCAACAGAGGGAGTATGAGACACTCCCATTGTGCACCTGGGACTGCGGTGCTGTAAAGGGGCGGCAGTGCTGGGGATGTGGCGGTGCCCACTGCTTCAGTCGTCTCCCCGGCTGGGCTTCATTCAGCCTGGCGCATCTGCACGCCGTTTCTCCGCTTACACGCATCTGGTTAGTAATCTAAGTAGCTGCTGGAACAGTTATTAAGATATTGTTCCCAGCCAGCACAGCATTAATTAATTTCTAAAACAGTGGCCTACAGCTTTTGCTGGACAGACACTCGGCTGAAGGCCCCCGGGCTTCCCTCTCCCCCTGGGCTCTCCCAGCCGTCTCCGTCTCCC
>KL268420.1:551-11515 GCA_000699545.1 Podiceps cristatus
TGCAGGGCGGTGTAGCGGGGCAGCATGGCCACTGAGCCCCCGGACGGGGGAGCTGAGCCGGCCCCGTGAGCCCGTGCACAGGTCCGGCCCCTGCAAGGGCTTTCCTGCAGCCCGGCGAGCGGACCTTGGGTCACATCACCTTCCTTGCCACGTAAGCCGGCATCTAATGAAGCAGAGAGGCACCAAGATAATTTCTGGATCACACATTGCTCAGGAGGAAATTTTAATAATTTCTTACAATATTTTAAAATCTAGGTTAAGCCCAGAAACGACACAGCAGAGGTAACTGCTGGGCAGCCAACTAAACTGTACCATCTCCCCTTCCTAGCTTTGAGAGGCCATGTTGTGACCAAAGTAATCCTCCTTTCTGCTCACATCACCTTTCCAGATTTATCATTTTAATGTTCTCTGGGCCATCAAGCCCCACAGCTGTAAATTAATTTTTAAAGTAATACAGGTTTTAAAACTTCCATCTGCTTTAATGAGCTTGGGGGAATCCTGTTGTATTAAAAAACATGCATGCAATTATTTTTCCATCTTGGGTTTCGCCAGTTCCCAGCACCACTCTGCAATGACATCTTCTTCCCCTCTCAAAAGTGTTTTCTTGTGATAATGTGGCATTGTATCCTGATGGTGTGTGTTTTGCCGCACGTGGGCAAGGCTAGAGAGGACTTCTCTAAGGACGAAGCAGTATCATTAGCAGGTCCCTCGGTGGCTTCCCAGTCACCTTTCCATTAATCCAGTTCTGCATCACAGAATTACGAAGCGGCTAATGAACAGCTCCAGCGCCGGGAGCCTGGAGGTACCATATTAACTGGACGTCTCTTTGAACTGTGTGATTTCTGGTGGGAAAACTTCATGGAAAAACGAGATTGTGTTTGTTTTCACAGCCTTCTGCATCTGTTTTTAAATATTTGCTCACAGTTGTTCTGTTTTTTTTTCTTTCTTTCTTTTTATTTTTTTTTTTATTAGCAATTAGCCTAATAAGCCACCTTTTCATTGCTCCGCATGTAGATTAACCACTTCAGAGAGTACAAAATAAACATTTTGCAATGCATGCATGTATCTTCTGGAAAAGATGAGTAACCTGCTTCCACTGAGACGAAGTCCTCCTAACATCAGGGTTTTCCTCTAATCATTAGTGCCCGAGTTCTTTTTTTTTTTTCCCTTTTATTTCCCTTAAGACAACTTCTTACAGCATTTGTTAACCTGAATTTTTAACACAATTAATTCTTATTTAGCCAGTGCATTCAAAATTATGTTCTTTATAAGTAACAAATAAATAACCCGGGAACATGCAACTTCCTTCAGTTACCTGAGCATTTAGAAGGTTCACCTCTGCTGAGATCAGGCAGAGTTGAGCAACTCGGACATATTTCAGCTGTTGCATTAAAAATGAGTCTATGAGAGACAGTCCTTCTTTGCAGCCCGTGGATGAGCTGGGTCTTTTGGAAGGACGGGAGATGTAGCATCCGAAAAGAGCACACGTACCAAAGAGTCGATACACTGCACTGCCTGCCCTTACACCTGAGGGAATTCACGTTTAATAGCAAAATCTCAGTGACTACAGTATTCCTGATCCCGATGAGATCCTGAGCTCCAAAGGCAGAGCACCATGCAGTGCTGCCATCTTTTTGGTACCTCTGTGTTCATTGCTGCCACCCAGGACTCAGGCAGCAAAGCTGGACAGCAGTGGGCAGGCACCGGGACAGAGATGCCCTTGGCAGATGCGACTCTTCCAGTCCGGGGCTGAAACCCGGGCTGGGCTGGATGGGGCAGACTTGTGGGTGATGCTGCCTGTACCAGCTCCTTCCTGGAGAATGGGAGGACATCAACCACGTGGATCACCCACGTGATTTTTCTGAGCTTTCAGGTAACTTGAGAGTAAGTTGTTCCCAAACCAGCAGGATAAATTAAGACTTTCCTCCAAATCTGAGATACGCCCCGATCTCTTTCCCGCTGGAAGAGCTCCAGCACCCACATGTCCTCTTGCCATCCTCTGAGCAAGCGGTGGCACGGCCGGGACAGGGCCATGCAGAGCAGCCCAGTGCCGCATGGCCACTGTCAGCCAAGCCAGGAGCACAGCCAAGGAGTCACTCTGCATCTCCGTGGGGACTCTTCTCTAGTCTACTTTACATCTTCCTGATATCGCTGTCAAGCACGGTAAATGTTGTTTTCCAAAATGAGGGGGTGACAGTGGGAAGAAACAGGCAGCATGACCATACAAGCTCGATTTCTTTGGCAAATCAGGTTGAAACCTACCGAGTTGTTTATGCTTATTCCATGCCGTCGCGGTATTGCACCTCCCTGCTCCTAAAGCAGAGATCCTGGCTGCAGCACTTTACATTTTCACATTAAATTTTGCTGTTCAACTTGAACTACCCAGCACTCGATTCCAAGGCACTGAGCACAAGTGAAGCCCTGAAACTGCTGCCAAAAACCACCCTGCGCCGAGCCCCCGAGGATGTGCAGGGCGGCCCCTCCCCGGCTGGCCCGGGCATGGCCCGAGCTCTAATAAGATCAGTCCTGCAGCGTGTTTCCTGAGCAGCAGGAACAATGAGCCTCTGTCCCACATGCCACCACAGTGAGAACAAGAACCAGACTGAAAAAAAAGAGAGAAGGGAAAAAAAAAAAAAAGGGGGGGGGGAGGAGGAGGAGAAAGATCTTCATCTTTCAGCAAAGCTGCGCTCGCATTCACCTCCTGCGCTAGCAAAGCTGAAACGCTGAGTGCCTACGCCCGCAGACAGACAATAAGTTATCCGTGCTAGTGAAGGACAACGTGGTTTTTTTTTCCAGCGCAAAGCCTTAACTGCCTCTCTCCAGGGACCCCTTGGCCTCGTCTCATGCCCACGCGGCCCATTTCCAGAGCCGGTGACAAATTTCACATCATGGCAAAGGAATTTCTTTTCCCTTCCAGAGATAAGGGACCACTCTGGGTGTGCAGGGCGATCCCCCCGCTCCGGCCGGCATCTCCTGCGAGAGGGACAGGAGGTACCGTGCTGCCCGGGGGCAGGTAACAGCCTCCTCCCGTTTGCAAATGAGGTCAGTGGTCCAAGCCTGGAGAATAACTAACGGGTGAAATGGAGATCAGCAAATGGTTGGACACCAGACAGTCTTAAAACCCCATTTTGCTGTTGTTTAAGGCTTTCGCCTAAATGACAGCTGCGGGGTCTCGAGGAATTTGATCTTTCTCCCACCCTGGCAGCCAGGACAAGCCGAAGGATCCCCACAGAGCTCCCTGGCCCCTGCCTGGGGGCTGGCTCCCCAAAAACTCTCCTCACCCTCCGGGAGCCTGCCCGCAGCACAGCCAAGGGGCTTCAATGAAACAGTGACGACCTTGGACCAGCCGGGCTGTGCTTGTGGATTTTTCTTTGGAGAGGTTTTTAGGAGAGAAGCTCTCCTAAAAAGTCCTTCAAGTGTGGCACGACTCGTGCTCTTCCCCTGCTGATTTTTTTGCCTAAATCTTCCCCCTGGGCCAAGCGATTAGTTTGTGTGACTCAGTAGCTTTGATGGAGCAACGCTGATTTACACCAGTTGATGAGCTGCTCTGATTTTCTTATAGAAAATCACTGTTAGGCTGTTACACTTAACCCGTACCAAACTGTGCATGAATGATTTATTGTGTACTTCTCATGCAAATGACATTAATAGACTCTGTCATACATAGGAGAAGATGCTAGAAGATTACTAAAAGCTGCTGCACTTAAAAATGTTTCAGAAGAAAATAATGTCTTATATTGTATTACCTGAGAAATACATCTGAATCTCCCCTGGAAGGCACGTACATGAAAGAACAGTGTGAAGGTTGTGTTGCATTGCGTTGTGCGTGAAGCACCTTGAGGCTTTAACAGAAGAGCTACAAGAAGTATTTTAAAGGAATGTGTATCGATAACCAGAGCGGAATTACAGGGAAGGAGAGAACTGTTTTCCCTCCATATCTCATTCAACCCAACTCATGATCCAGGAGTGTTTGATGACTTCAGGATCACACTGCAGAGAAGAAACAAACCAAAAGCAGTCCTGTCTAATTAACTGAACATATTTACATGTGTAAAACTCTCCTGTAGTCCTCTAATGAGTAATGCATAATTATGCACAGACAAATCCCCACAGTAAACACAAATATTTTTGTTTGTGATTATTTATCTCAGGAGAGCTTAGCAATTTGTCAGGGCTTTGCCAAGCGGCTCAGCTGAGCTGAGCAAGGTGTGGGCAGCGGGTGGCTGCCTGAGGTTGCCCCAGGAGCCATTTTAGCCAAGCAGCACCAGAGAAGGGCAGCCTTTTGCTCGTAAACTGGTTTTGCATTGAGAAATGTAGATTTGGGCCAAAACAAAGTATTTTGCAAGTTTATTCCAATTTCACAGAAATACTGTGGTTTCTCCCAAGTTTAGGAAACAGTCCCAACCTTTTCATGCTACAACCCTCTCTCTTACGTGCTGCCTGCCCCAGACTGCCAGGACGGGAACAGGCTGGTGTGTACTCCTCGAGTCTAGAAGTGACGTTACCAGGTGATGTTTGTCCACCAAGAAAAGCCATTGCCGACAGCTCCTTCCTCTGCCCATGTTCAGTTATCTGAACTGCACAGCTGAGCTGCAGAAGACAAGTAGGAGAGGCATCCTCGAGGACGCAGCATCCTCCAGCACGTTGTGGAGAGGATGTCTGTAGAGGAAAGGGACATCCTCCAGTGGCCAGATCACTTGGTCCCTTCACCATGAGACCAGCATGGACACAGCAGGTTCCTGTAGGGAACTCCTGTATTCTCCCAGTGCCTGCAGGAGAAACGATGGAAAAAAAACACATGAAAAAAAAATAATCCTTTTAGGTTTGGAGCAAAGATTTTATCTGGGACAGAAGGAGTCTATTGGCACGTCAATCCATGCATCACGCCTGCCGGGGAGCCAAGGGAGTGCCTGAAGAGAGCAGAAAGCAAGAGCACTTGCAGAGTATAAAAATGTAGTTTTAAAGTCTTCCCGCTGGCCTCAGTGGATGCCAGATTCTTGTACTTTGACTTCAGCTTTTGTAGTCTGCTGGTTCGCCCTGGGGTGTTTCACAGCTCAGCTGCAGGGATGGACACAGACACTGACCGAGGCACGTCTGACATCAGCTCTGATGTCGCCTGGTTTCAGTGGGGCACCTGTACCAGAAAATCCGTAGTGCTTTTCACTTACAAGGCACGTTATGGTGGTCTGGAAAGATGTGGGGGAAGGAAAGCATGAGGTAGCGTTCCCGAGCCAACACCGCGGCTCTTCACAGGCAGGTAGAGGCAGCTGTGGGCCTGTCTGCCTGCCGCCCCAAGCTGGCTGGACATGTGGGAGCAATGATCCATCATCCCCTGGACAGTCCCACTGGTGTCACATCTCCTCCCGGTCCGTGCCGTCACCCTGCCTGGGAGCAGCGTGGGCATCTCACCCCGCACCGATGCCTGCACAGTGCAAGGAGCCTTCCCGAACCGCTCAGGAGCCGCCAGGCTCTCGGTCTGCTCTCTGACTCCTCTGTACCATGTCATCTTAATCCATGGAGCCATGCAACCCCTAGTGATAAATTCATCACCTAGTCAATGGCTTTCCTCCTAAAATCCTCTTCAGGGAACAATTCTCCTATGTCTGGTACAGTGACTAATTTATAACTTTCTTTAAGGGGACTGCATGATAACTTTCTTTAAAGCAGTATATTATAATCAGTGGGTTTTCCAAGGAGCGTGCTGCTCTCTTAATTCTCACCTTCATTATTTTAATACCTCTGTAAAATGGATTTCTAATGGATCTATATTGCCATAAAACTTTAGGGATGGTGGGTGGGTGTCAATAAATTCTTTGCAATTCGAGCGACTCTGCCAGCTGGGTAGGGAGCAGAGTGACAGGCTCTGAGGAGAAGCCAGGTCTTGACTCAGGACTGCAGCTTCCAGCGGCATGACCTTCCCTGATTTGACCCCATCCTGCTGTCTCTGAACACCTTGCAAAACTTCATTAAGCAACATGACTAGTATCTGTCACAAGCAATTCTTTCTCTCCCACCTCCTCACCCCAGGGATAAATCATATCAGCTCTGTCAGGAATACAGAAGCTGCCCTAGGTACAATCCAACCCAAAGTGGTGATACCTGGTAAGTCTGAGCAGAATAACAGTCATCACATCAGAGCATTTTCACCCAAAGATCCCAAGGCAGGCAATAAATGTACATTATATTGGCATCAGCCCTCTTCAAAATGTTCTCTGCCTCCAACAGGGTGGAAGGCAGCAGCCACTATCCCCAGCTTAATCAAAGAAGGAAAGAAGTGGATGCTGTGGCCCTCTGAAAATACGGGGAGATTTTGGAGAGCTCAAATTATTCCTCTGATGATTAGCCAGGACATTGGGGAAAACTCTTTACCATTGGATCCATCACCTGGCCTCATGAAAACTGCTCAGGAATCTTATTTTTGTCTCATCCAGGTTCTTGGGCTTTAATAACTCATTTTTGCCCTGGACATTGAAGTAGAGAGCCCAGCGATTGCTCAGGAACAAGCTGCAGCCGCAAGCATTTGCCATTCTGCCATCCCGTGCCCTGAAGAGCTCCAGGGTCGGGGGGTGCTGGAGTGAGGGCGATGCCTGCGCTTCCTAGCGCGTGTGGTGTCGAGAGGTCCTCTACCAGAAGCGTAGGAGCCCGAAGTCGGGTATGTTGGCTTGTTTCACCGCTCGCATTTGAGGTCGGGTGTGTGACCGCCGGAACGGTGGTCGGCTGCCGCTGGCACTGCAGAGGTGGTAAGGGGACAGTGCCTGGCCCGGGGATTTGGGTTTCTCTTTTTTTTTTTTCTTAGGAATTTGCAACTCCTTTAACTGCTGTTTTGATAGTTGGTAAGGTGCTAGAAGATATTCTCCTCCCTACCACTTCTTTCAGAAGAATTTTTGTCCCTTGGGTTTTTTGTTCTGGTGCAGTGATATCCACGTCAAAAAAAGGTCAAACTGGTATATATAGCAAATTAACCTTTTCGTGGACTGCCTCCAACTCTGCCTTATTTCCATCAGGATAAGAGACTTGCAAATAGGTAGGAAAGCCAAAAGCACCTTGAGTTTTGAGCACATCAGGGAAACACCTCCAGTGCTTTCCATACCTGTATGAGGCTCTGTGTGGGATGAAGATAAAAATCAACAATCTGAAGGAGACTCTGAAAAATCTTTTTCTGAAAGGCCTGTTCAGCAAAGAAGCACTGGCACCTTCCTCCCAGTTCATTGAAAGGTTGGGTAATCTTTTTTTTTTTTTTTTTTTTTTTTTCCCCTTTGTGCTGCAGGATTTTTATTACAGACTCTTGGCTTGGCGTCCCCCTGTCAGCCTCCCAGTGCCAGATGTAACAACTTCAGTATTTCACTGGGGTTTTGCACACTCGGTGGTGGGTTTTCTGTGACATCTGCAGCCATGCCTGGATGATGAGCACTCTCTGTGCCACTAGAACAGTCTGTGTCTTCCCTCTGCTTGTTCTAACCCCCTTGTACCAATAAATGAGGACCATGAAGGTAAAAAACGGAGCATGAGAAACCTATTCTTGGAAATACTTCTATTTTCAGAAGCACGACAGGAAACTTGCATCTCTGCACATTTCTCCAGCCTCTAGACTTAACCTGGGGTGCCGTGTTCATACGTTACAACCTCTAAAACATTGCTTCCACTCCCCCAAAGTAAGCTATAGGAGCAAGTCCTGGGCTCTGCCCCCTCTGTTCGGGGCAGACTGTATTTAATGTTAAACAGCTATTGATAATAAGCAGAACGTGTTATCGCAGCTGCTGTGTGCTGTGGGAAGCAGGGTAGAGAGTCATGCGCTTCTTGCTTGCTTTTTGGCCTCAGGACACTTGTGTTCTTGTTTATACAATAGCTCTGCTTGGAGAGCAAGAATAAAAAGTACCTTGGTTTTCCTCCTTACCAGACTGCTGTTTAGCATCATGCTACATCACTCTCGTGGGAAATACAGGTTAGAGACTCTGAGGTTGGGGAGGGAATTGAATCCAGATGTTACGTTTTCTGGGCAAGTGTTTGAAGTATTTGATTATTATACAAAAGAAGAGGCACCAGCTCATCCAACCTGGGGGTGAGCTCTCAGACTCCTGTGACCATGCTCGCTGCAGTGGGTTTGCTGATGTTAAATGTCCTTGCTAGAGATGGGAAGGAACCCAGGGTACCGTGTTTTCAGGAGTCCTTTCTGCTGCTGGGCCAGAGCCACAGAGAGGACATTTCATAGCTGGACACAACCACCCCGGTGCTGGTTGTCTCGTGTCAGGGCATGGGCCCACCGAGTGGGCAAAGAATGGTTATTCTTTTTGCATGAAAATGTGGGGAGAGAAACATAAGTTATTAAAATGAATTTTTCCATTAAAAAAAAAAAAAAAAAAAAAAGGACCTGTAGGTTCATTTAAGCATTCACCCCAAAGATGCAGTTTGTTGGTAGGATGGCCAGGAGGGGTGTGTGTGCATCCTTCAGAGGGAATGAACTCCGTGCAAGTGTCTTGCACATCCGTAACGCCCTTGGAAACTCAGGGAAGAGCCCGTTGTGTCCTGGATCCTGCCCTCCCAGTGGGGTCATATATATGAACCTTGTCTCTGAGCATCAGCTCAGACAAGGGAGGGCTTTTGAGGTGTAGCTTTGCCTTATGCAGGCTCTGGGAAGTGTTGTTCAGCATCAGAGACCAGACTCTACTTAAGGCATGAGGTTGCATTTGTCATCAAGTATGGGTAGTGCTGGCGTCAGGCTTTGAGATGAATTTTGTGTGTGCTTGTCATTGCTTGGTCAGAAGTGCTTGCTGACTATTTTAACCCACTACTGTACTTGGTGGGATCATAGAAAAATAAGCAAGAGGTGTAAAGTCTACAGTGGAGGAATACTTCGCATGAAGATCTCTGCTTAGCTTCTCTCTGTCACTCTCAGCAAAGAAAACACCATGTCTGTATGAGCGCCTGGTTCCTCACACTCACACCCATCCGTTCAGCGTGTCCAGCACCCTGTGAACATTTTTGTCACAGCCCTTTCCCCGAGACACAGGCGCATGAGGAAATTTGAGGTTTACAAGGCAGCAGTGGAAGCACAGGAATTCCTCCACCTCTGCAAGCAATGAACTGCTGGCATCGTATGTCCCCTTTCCTTCCCTTCACACTAGATCACATCTGTTCTTACTCATGTGTGACAAAAAAAGACTACCTGGGCGCTGGGGGGAAGGACAGAGTTCAAAGGCAGCAGCGGATGCCCAAAGCAATGGCTCCTGTGTCGGAGCAGCTCTGGAAAACAAAGCTCGAGGAGAAGCCTGCACTCCGCTGGGGTCCTGCCACGGTGGCTCAGCTCAGGACAAGGGGGCTATCAGGGGACAGATGTCCCAGGGAGCACAGCCAAGGAAGCGGGGAGGGCAAAAACGAGGCAAAAACCAAGAAGGACACCAAAACACGGAAAAAAAAAATCAAATTTGTATTGGATAAAGCCCTGTATTTAATGGTAAAAGAGCTCAAGTAAGAAATGTATGATTTACTAGAATACATTTTTACCAGTTACAGATAGTATTTTAGAACGTGGGTATCAAACACAACAGGCTCTCTGTGTCTTTGCGGCTGAGGTTACATCATGCTTTTTATGGTAATTTTGCCAGGGCCAAGAAAACATATTAGTACACAAATCACTTTCGGTTTTATTCCATTTTGACATTTCAGGGTCTCCAGCAATTTGGCATCACTTTGCGGAGCCAGACTTTCTTGGAAATATTTGTGTGTTAAAAGTGTGTTTTGAATTACAAATATTTGCAAATTCACAACACATAATTTAGGGGCCACATTTGACCAGGAACATTCCTCTGTGCAATTGCCAAGCAGAGTTTTGGTGGAGGGCAGCCTCCCGTAGGTACGTTATCGGGATGCGGATGCTTGTCCCATACGCAGGCAAAAAGGGCACATGGCTTTATCTGTTCTGCTTATTTGGGGTTGTTGGCTTATCAGAAGAGCAAAATCTCTTTTGAAAGAAGCAGTGTGGCAACCTCCTGCCGCTCTGAGGCGGTCTTTGTGGGAAGGAGTCTATAGGTGCTGACCTACATTTAAGTACGAGGAGCTGCGCTGACGCTCCTGCAGCAGCCTTGGGACTGCACAAGCCAAGGAGCACAAGCGTTCTCAGCCTAGTCCAGGTCTGCCACCATCGTGGAGTATGAATTTACCCCCGGTGAAAGGTGCCAGGCTGACACTCAAAATATGGGGGAAAAAAAAAAAAAAAAAGCCTTGTTATTAATATTTTTTCCCTTTCTTTGTGCTGCTGAAGTACAATGGGACATTTAAATCTGATTTTTATAGCATTTTGCATATATATAGATCATGGTCTGACCTGGAGAAGACACTTTGTTCTGACTACAATGATCTGATATTTCATATTTTATTATTTTTTGTCTTCCACGTAGTATTTCTGTTGCATTCTGGCACAATATGGGCTCCCTCCAGTGGTCAAGGGACACGGGGCTCCTGCCGCCGCTTGCCCGGGCGCTGGAGCTGGCGGGTGGCTTTGGTGCACGGCGTCACGAATCCGCGCAGAAATCATATCGGAACTGAGCTTTTTATTTGCCCCCGTCTCCGGGTGTCAGCCCACTTGCACTGGTAACCGCCCTGCTCGGCAACCCACAGCCAGCTAATATTTAAGTGCAACGGTCTGCGCGAATGAGGATTCAGGCTTGAGATTTCCTCGCAATTCCCAAAATGTTCATTGCAGAAGGGGGAGAGGAAGCGGGAGAGGAGAGCGAACCGGAGAGGATGTGCTGAAAGATCTATTGCAGAAGGAGGAAGCGGAACGGGAGAGCGAACCGGAGAGGATGTGCTGAAAGATCTACACACAATTTTTAGGAAAAAAAAAAAAAAAGAAAAATCACTCATTTTTGCATTCCACTCTTCCCTGTGGTACTTTTGAGCGTAGAACCGGACTTTCTCCTCAAACCCGCGACACTGGATGTGGTTATTGGGGGGGCGGGGGGGTTAGA
>JMFS01054761.1:0-16779 GCA_000699545.1 Podiceps cristatus
TCATCGGCAAACTTGCTGAGGGTGCACTCAGAACTCCTAGGACTCACAATAAGGGGACTCTGGTTTTGATCTGGTAGTGAACTGTCTTGGTGTCCTTAAGTTTCCCCACCTCTTTTTTGGCAGAGGTTTTTAGAGGCAGTAGTGAGGGCTTCCCGCTGTGCACACCCACAAGCTCCGGGTGCTGGAGAAGATCAGGGACTTCTGGTCGGGGGCGGGGCCTGATGAGGTGCCAGGATGCTTTGTCTAAAGCAATTAACAGCTCCCTATGGCAGAGTACTCCCTCCTGGGTGGAGGGAACCAACTGATGAGCCAAGGTCTGAACCTGCTGTTTAGAAGGGCTGTTGCTTGCCATTCCCTTACCTCTCTTTTGGCCTCCTGGGATGCGTTCTCTTGTGTTACCTCCTTAAGTGCTGGGCATACGGTTTAAGGACAGCTTGAGCAGCAACCAGCTGGGACTGTTAGTAAGAGCCCTACTGACTCAGGCACCGGCAGCACCTTTGCAAATAGTAGAAAACACGGAGGCAGTTAATGTCAGAGAACACTTCTGTTTGTCTTATGTATTTTGGTAATGGCTTTGGCACTGAAAATAACTGAAATAATGCCACTGAAACATCCATTGAAGCAAGATATAGCTGTGTCTACACTAGAGCTTTTGTCAGTATGGAAATGTCAGAAAACATTATATTCAGGGCACAAATTGCAAGTATAGATCTGACAAAGTAAATTTTGAACTGTGTACTCAAGTGTGATGCTTGAAACGTATTCCAAATTGGCAAGTTGCAACCAATCATGGAACAGAACCAGCGCTCCAAAAACCTCACAGAGCCAATGTTGAAATCTGAATAATTGCAACTACATTTTCATAGTAATTTAAATGGAAGAAGCATTGGCAGAAATTCATGAATAATTTACATATAAGAATTTAGCAATCTGTGGTGAATAGAAAAATAAATGGCAAATCCAATAAATAAATGATTATTCTGAATTATTTGCTCTGCTCTGATGTTTGCTAAAAATTGTCTTTTTGGGGGCTTTCTTAAAATGCCGCATATGAACTTCTGCGTCTCAGGTAAATGCTGTCTTAAAAGAATAGCAGCAATGGACTTATCTGCCAGGGAAAAAACATATAACAAACTACAAACAAAACTATGAATCTGTAACATAGGTTGTTTTATGAGGGTTGCATATTAAAAGACCTTATTTGCCACACAGCAGCTGCAATTGCAAAATATGTAGCCTTAACAAGAAATGTTAGCTGATATATATAATGATGAGTTGTACACTGCATCAGTTTTTAATTAATTATGTATAAAGTTTTAAGATTTATGGAGGAGGTAACATCTGAAAAGAGAAATCCCTAATTCCTTTCTGTGCCTTTGGGAATGTGATATTATTTTAATAAGCAAGAAATTAATTTATGCAGCACCAGTATTTGTTTCCACATAGAATGAATATTGGGTCCGTGAAAAAAAGTAATAGAAAAATTGTTTATCTGGTTGTAGAGTTATGGTATTTAAAGCTTCTTTGGTGCATTTTATTCCATTCCTAATAACAGTTAAATGCATTAGATTGAGTTTCCAAATATTAGTGCCTAGTTATTGTACATAGTCAACATTTTTTTGCTCATGTTGGTACTACTGAATTTTAAATATCCTTTTTAATCCTTAATACTAATTTGACCATCCCTGTCTAACATTTTCAGAACTTTATATATGATCTTGCCCTTGAGATGAACTTTCTCAGGTAGTTTCTGTGACTGTGCCTGATTTCTCTAGGTCATAGTGTGTATTTTGAACAAATGAATTTTCGATACTAGTAGCCAAAGCCCATTTCAGTGCAAATAAAAAACTGACGGCTTCTGTACAAGGAGACAACGAAATAAATTTAACATGCTTCTGCCTATGAAAAGCTTTGCTGTTTCCAAGAGTGACAGTCTTTGTAACACTGTCTGTTGTCAAACGGTGCTTTCAGGTGGTAGTTAACTTTCTGAGCCTGTTTTCTGTGTGCCAATCAGTCATCCTTGCAGTTCTGTGTTGATGTTTCTGTCAAAATACCTGCTGTTGTTCTGGGGTGCGTGCAACTTCACGTAGTGTGCTGATTCAGGCCTTTATATACAAGTAGTGCCCTATGGGCCTATGACCCGTTGGCAGGTCCCTGCAGTGGAGAGAGCCAGCCCGAGTTCTGTGCGGGCTCTAGAACTTGCCTGGTTGTGTGATCTCAAATGAGCAATTTACAATTACAGAACCCGGAACTCCCAATACATTAAGTCGGGATAAAAGTTGGTTTATTTTCCACACCTGTAAAGGAAGGTATTTTAGATACTTTAAAAGAAAAGAGAGAGAAATGCAGTCTCCTTCTGGAACAGCAAGAGAATGCAACAGTAAAGTAGTGTTTACTCCGCTGGTGTTTTGCAAGGCTGGAGGAGGAATGTAGAACTGGGAAACAGCTCCGGAAAGGTAATTAAATTGAGCGGCGTAATTTATTGTGGGTTACTGGTATAGCATCCTTCTATGGAAAGATAGTGCCAGCAGTAGAGCTGATGGAAGGCAGGCGTGTAAATTGTAAATCGCTGTAAGAGAAACACTTCCTTGAAGAACTGAGCATATTCATCCTCAGTGCGCATTCAGTCGCATGCTCTCAAGATGTGAGCTGTGTGGAGTAGCCCAAAGGCTGAGTACACAAGCAGTAGAAAGGGTTGGTCTGCAAAGACGTGGGTGAATATTTGAGCCTGTATTTTATTTCTTGATTGCTTGTCATGATTGGTCACATAACCAAATTTCATTGAGCCAGGGCTGCTGTTCGTTCTGCAAGGAAACATTCTCATATGTTGGGATTGGGATACATCCAGGATAACTGTTCGGTGTGTAGGAAATGGATAGTAAGGCTGTGTTGTTTATGCCGGTCCAGGATCCAGCTCTCTGTCTTTTAATTTAGTCTTCTGTGAAAGCTTCCATGGCGAAGAATGTACTTGTTCTAGACTTTGGCAGAACTTCAAAACATTAATGGACATCTATCAGGGTTGTAATGAAATCTGGGTTTGTTTAACCTTCAGCTTTGCAAGGAAATTTTAATAAAGAGGTTTGCAAAACAAAGGTCTTGGAGGTGATGATTAAGAATTTGCAATCCTGAAATAATATAAGATGAGCCCCTTTAAAGTATGATGGTAACACTGTGCCTGTATCAATCTACATTGAAATACAATAGCAGGCATTGCCTATACAATAATATGTCTCATCAGTTTCAAGACAGCGGGAGTTCGTAATAATAGAGTATTTATGCAAAACAGTGAGGGGAGAGAGAAGAGGAGGGAGGGAGGGAAAGTTGTCTAGCAGGCTGAATACACAAAGCCTTTGGTACTTGAAAACTAATTTTATTTTTAGTTAATATTCATTGATGCAAGTTCTAGTCTATTGTTAAATGATTCTAGTGAATAATTACATCCGTCACTTTGAAATGTTTAAGGCAAATGTGGAGTTGTAAAACCAATCTTTTATACCAGAATCATCATCAAAGTTGCATTGTGGAAACCATGTTGACACTAGTTTGATCATGCTCTGGGAGTCTGCAGGGCTCTCAGTGTGTTCTCAGAATTGCTTCTGTGCATTACATTTACACGCGTTATGTAACCATTCTCGTTTTCTTGGGAAGCGCAAGAAAGTGTATGGCATTTCTGTATTCTCATTTCCTTGGAATCTGTCAGCTTTTGAATGTGACCCATCTGTTGATGAGTGAATGGCAACTGTTTATTCCAGAATAAAGCATGTGCTAAAATGCTAACGTTTCAGCCCACAGAAGCACTGAAGTAAGTTTAATTAGCTGTGGAGTTCATTTAAACTTCAGACTACCAAGTTAACTCACTAGTCAGCGGAGTTTATAATGTATTTCTTGCTAGACAGGGGAGCTGATGATATTATATTTGTTGCTAGGTGATGAGTTCTGATAACCTTTCTGTTCCTAAATCTGTAAATGTCTTATATGCGCTCCCTGATATAGCATAATTCTTTATTTATGCTTCAGTTCCTAGATAGAACTACTACAAAGTTGCTAAGCAGCCATGTGTATAAATATATAACATTTTGCCACTTGAAAACTTTTGGCAAATCACATTTACCAAATGAATTCTTACTTTGTCATGATGTGTTGCACTTTGCTAATGGCTACAAAATGAGGTATATCAATGTACAGAAGGATGGTCCTTTATTTGTCACAAAAAATTAATGCTTTGGAAGGGGACATGAGCTGGAAAATGCACAGATTTAGTGTGCCTTGGTTTTGTTTTGGTTTGGTTTTAATGGGTTTATAACCAGAAGCAAAGTAAAGATTGACTGATTATTATCTTATCTCTTTAAACTTCATAAGCATTGTAATCATTGCGGTTATTCTCATGTGAAAGAAAAGAGACAGTTATTAGAACAGATACGCTAAGGTTTCTGCATTCTAATACTGCAGAGTGAAGTGATAGCGTAGGAAATCTGTATCACTAATCCTCAGTGCCGTCATCAGAGCATTTGCAATTAATGGTACCTGTACCAAGCATAAGGAAAAAGAAAATGAGAAACAATGCTTTTTTTCATCTATTTGACTTGGAAAAATGAAAGTAAATATTAGATTTAACAAAATAAATGAGTGGATGTAGATCTGCCACTGAATGACCAGCAAATTGTGTGGTGTGGGCAACTATGATGGTATATGGAATTCCCGTAGTTTTAGGAATAACTGTAATTTATTAAATCTGAGAGTACTTGGTAATAACAGTTTAGTTATACATTGATTACCAAGTTACTATTGTAATTACTGCCTGGTAGGCCGGCATCTTCTCAGATCTGTCTCCAGTGTGATCACCATATGAAAATAAATTACACTAACAAGAAATGTAAGAAATGATATAAAACTATATTACTTTAAAGAAATATTGTTCACTAGCGGTATTCTGGTGTCCTTATTCTCCACATTAGATATGTTCTTTTTTTCATTTTTTTGTGTAATGATTTTTTCTCCAGACCGTCCCTGTTGTGGGTGTTCCTATCTGGGATGTTGGCTCAGATATAGCTTTTCTTTGCACGCTTTTGTTGACTATGGGGGAAAAATTCTATTCATTGGTCACAGCATTCTGCAGAAACTGTCACTTATCGGTCTGATCCATATTCCTGAAGCTGACAAAAAGGCTTAGAATCGAACACTGCATTGATCTCGATCTTAGCTTGTGGTTGCATTGATGCAAGCGACAAGCCGGTAGCAGTACGTAGGCAGTGCTGACAGAGCAGGTAGCCACCCCTGGAACCCAGCAAGCAGCCCAAGGGCACGACTCACCATGGCGTACAGTGCAAACGTAGATTGCGTTAATTGGCACAACTTTTCATTGTCATTTGCTTCATATGCAACGCTACTGGTTTAAATGTGAGCACGTGTAGCAATGCCACCCCTTTAAGTAGCAAAGGGGAATAGCAGTGTCACCTGGTTCCTCAGATAATCACTATTGGGCTCTACATGTTACCTGGGTTTTTTTCTTTCATTGATTCTTAGTTATTAAAAAGAGGCAGAAACTTCAGTAGCCTGATGTGTTCTTTCCTTGGTTTATCTAGGTAAACAAATTTCAGGTTGGTTATAAACGATCCTGACTGGCAGAATATACTTTCCCTCAGGTCAATTCTTCTGTGGAAGATGCCAAAGCCTGTCTGTCTTTAAAGTATCAAAGCCTATGTTTGATGTGAACAGAAACTGTTCTGGGAATGACTGTGCAGAGCAAGATTACATGGTGCAATTTTAATTACGTTGTTCTCAGCAGTGCTACTTGTCTGATCTTAGTGTGAGAGTCAAAATTCAAACCAAGGTTATTTGGTTCTGTAACTGTTAGTGAAGCGCTGATATTGTTTGAAAGACATGACGATAAGTTCATCAAGTTTAAAATCCAGCAGAGTTTTGAGAGGTGGCTTTTCTTGTTAATCTCAGAAGTTTTATACTTTAGCAGGCTGCAATTAAGCAGTTGATTTTTTCCATGGTTTACAGAATGATATGTGTGTTGGAATTGGCTTGATACTTGTGTAAAACAAAAGCTTAATTACCAGCTAATTTTGCAAATTTAAATGCAATTTAGATTTCTGAAGGTATTCTGAAAAGCTATTCATAAACTTTGTCCAAGGGCTATATTTTCATAATCCAATTTTTAGACTGAGGACTGCAAAGGAGTGTTATTTGTGCATTTATTGGGTTTATCTGGAAAAATCAACTCTCTACTGGTGACTCTTAAAAAATGTTGAGGGAACTCACTTGGTAAAAAGCACTAAGAGAAATTGTTATTTCTCTGTCAGGTTCATTGGTGGGGAAGATGAGAATGCAAAAGATTTCCCCTGGAAACAGGAGGACCTTTGTTTCAGTGTTTCTCTGGGAAAGTTGAACAATCCACTGAATAAATGGATTGAGCAGGTTTTCAGGCATGGCATTACTCATTCAGCAGCTGGGAAAATAGGCCAGCAACCTACAGTATCCATTTTGAAAGGAAAATATTACACAGTGGATTTATTACTCACTCTCATTTCCTTTTATGTATTGTAAATGATGCATCATTCCTTATTTCTGAAACAAACTCCTACTGCTGAGTGCTATTTGGAAATTAGTTGCACACGGCACAGGCTGAAAGCTTTATTCCTGGGGATGCCTTTTACGAAAACAATTATTGTACATCAGGAAAGACTTTTATAGTGATTATGATTCTAGAAGAAGGGCAGCTATATGCAGATGTCCATGCATTTGGGTTTTTTTAACATTTCCTAGCATGTACTGACCAATAGTTTTGCTTCTTATCAAGGTGTTGAGGTTAGGAAGCAGTCTATGCAACTCACTGTTGAATTACAGAGAAGTTGTAATTTCACACAGAAGGTGAAACCAAGACCCAAGTTGGAGAAGATGGGGGCAATATTGCCTCCGCACAGTGTTAGTGGGTAGTGTGTAGAAAGCACTTTGTATTGATAGCTTATTTGGCGAAAAGCTCCTGCACTTTGACTTCTTGTATCAACGTACTCATAGAGCAAGAGAGATATGTCAAGTGATATTTTTTTCCCATCTCTGAAAAAAATCCAGGCTGTGAGTAGCTGCCATGGATTTAGTATAGGACAAAAGATATGTTTTTGGAATAGCCATTTCTTCTTTCACCCATCAAATCACTGAGTTATTTGTACTCCCCGCTGAAGCAGACAAAACATCCATTCCGCCAGTGAGACCTGATATTTCATTTCTGTCATTTAGTAAGCTTTCTTACTGATGGCCCAAACTTCAGGCAAATGTAAATGTGTGCATAATTTAGTGATTTTTCTGTTCATCTAATAGTGTATCAAAATTTCAAGTAAATTAATTTAAGGCTTGTAGAAAAACTGGTCTTAGTTGAGTGTTGACAGAAGCTTGTGCCATTAAAAAAAAAAATTTAAAAAAAGGTAGAAACAAGGAGTTATGACAGATCA
Source organism: Podiceps cristatus (assembly GCA_000699545.1). NCBI lineage: Eukaryota > Metazoa > Chordata > Aves > Podicipediformes > Podicipedidae > Podiceps > Podiceps cristatus. The sequence continues at coordinate 7,455 of JMFS01054761.1, forward strand.
TATTAAGAAATGACAGATCACTGTAATTATAACAAACCGACCTTGAAGACAAACAGTTTTAATTGTGAACTTGAGGGAAAAAGTCCCCATGACCTGCGGCTAATTGTCTAGTTAACGGAAAACCCTTACTAAATAAATTTGTGGCTTTGGAGACATTTTAAAAACATACTGACATAAATAAAGTACTTTCTGTGCTGGTTGCACTGTAGTTATTTCCCGTGAGTGATTGCTTGTTGTTACTTTTTGACATCTGCTGGCAGCTATTTATTTACATAGTTAAATCTCCTGGGACACTGTTTCTTCTGTTGAATACAACCTCAACTGATTAGTTTTCAATAAATTACACGTATCAAGAAATTTGGTTTGGGTAGCACTTAGGGTGACTGCTCAAAGATCAGATGTGTGCTTGTGCAGAAGCCAAGAAAATTCATGGTCAGTAGTATACTGCCTCTTGATGCCTTCTTCAGCCAGCTATCAACGGAAATTACCCATTGTATCCCTCTGGGAATTCTTGTACAAACTCAGACCTCTTGTCCCATCTTCCTCCACTATAGGATACAATTAATTTCACATTGACAGCCTTCTCACAGCAATTTGCAGAGCCACAACATATTGAATGGGTTTAAATGTCTTTGATTCTGTCTGCTTGTATCTCACACTCAGCCAGAGAAGATTTTGTAAGAATCTAAAGTTAATTTCATCTTGTGTTCTCCTGGGATTCTTAGTTAAATGTTATGTAAATCTGATAAAATGGAATAGTATTGATCATTTGCATTGCAATGGGAAACCCTTTCACCGAAACTAGTGAAGTTAAAAAGAGTCTTTTCTACATATTGCTTCTGGGTTTGGGGTCATTTGGACTGTTCAAAATCAAGCAGTGCTAATAGTGAAATGCTATGTTTCTCCAGGGGTGTGACAGTTCCTTTGAGGCTGTAGCTCTGCAATGTAGTATCAGTTTGTGTCCTCTGCGTTTATAAAGAGACAACAGCTCCATTTAAACTGAACTGTGTGTTGTGATCAGAAGATCAATGACTGTGACATAAAGTTTTGATTTTTATATTTTTCTTCAGACACACTCACTGACATCATAGTTTTGTTGAAATAGTAATTTTTCTCTGGGGCTTAGAGCAGCAGCTATAGTATTACTACGCCTTATAGTGCAGCCACTGACCCAGGAGATCAGTCAATAATGTGTCTACATTGTAATGAATAAGTCAAGATAACTTCCAGCTGGGAACAACTCATTACAACTCCTTCCACTTGATTAGATTTTTTGCCCTAAATGAGACAACAGGCAGCAAAAGGATGTGTGAAGGTATCGTGTAATGTCAGCTGGTGAAGTCTGCTGGGGGGAGGCGGGAATGCCTCCAGTTTTGATTGTAGTGTTGTATTTTCCTGTAATTTCAAGCAACCAGATGCTGCTGATGGAGCCCTGTTGGTAGAATAAATTTGCTGAAGAACATGAGATGCCATTGAGGGATTGATCTTTCCAGGAGAAAGGAAAGAGAGAGCCTGGTGGAAAAAGCCAAGAAGCAGCAACAACATACCTGTGCTGAAAAGGACGGGAATCCTTGGGTTTGGTGCTGACAGAGCTGTTTTGCTCACAGTGCTCTCTACTCGGTGAAAATACTCGATGGCATCCCAAACAGCAACCGCAGTGCTGCAGGGCTAATGCGTTTTGCGTGAGTGCTGGGCTGATACAAGTTGTGATGCCTCTGGTTTTAGGGCAGGGTTGTTCTGCTCTAGCTCAGGGTACCTGATGCCATGCTCATACCCAGCCAAGGGGTGGTGTGATGTGCTAGGAGAAGAGAGGCAGAGCTTGGTGAGACGTAAAAGCTGCCAGAGTACGGTGTTGGGTACAGCAGAAGGTGAGGGGAGAGACAGAGAGCATCACTAATGTGGGTCTTCAGTGGGGAGGGAGTCGCTCGTTCTGGAATCACACATCGTACCTGTTCACAAAGGCAGTGGGAGCCTTCAGTCTAGTGTCACTTATGGCTCAGGTGACCTCCACTGCAGAATTTCAAATTGTTAGCAATTTTTCCAGCTCTACCTGACTACCATCAATAGTCCTAGCAATGGAGGAGAGGGACCAATGTGCTTCTTCCAGTGAAAATGTCACCTCTTTCTGGCTGCAGCTGGTTTCTGGGTGAAATCCCTCGTCTATCTTGATCTATGGGAAGCTTATCTCCTATCTGTGATATATTCCTGCTATGCATTTTGACAGCACAGAAAAATGTGACTATTAATAGGCACCATTTCTACTGTGGAAAGGGTATTCTCTGAAGGGCAGATTGGTGTACTCTCGTGCCCGCTGGATGAACTGTTGGCCTAATTTTTGCATTTTAACAGGGCTGTGGACAAATCTGGTCATCACACACAAATTGCATGGGGATTTTAGCTGGTTTAGGTGATGAGTTTGGTTTTGTAGACGTTACAAGTGTGTGGCAAGGACAGAGCCTGTTGTTCAGTACTTGTTCTTCCAAAGAAGTTGAATATAGATATGCATTTGTATTAAGCAATTCTTGTTATATTTTGATGAACATTGTACTGTTGCTCATGTTTCTTCAGTTTTTGACTATCTGGATGCTAAATAAGTTGTCATTATAATTTACTTCAGGGGCACAAAGAAATTGTATAGATACAAGAGAATCATATCTCCCATGCAGTGGGAGATAATCTGCTATTGCTTGTTGGGTTTTTAAAAAAATCATTCTGTAGCAATTCTGCCGCAGAGCTAGAATTTAGCATTAAACTGTTTAAAAAACCTTCAAGAGAGATCTTCATAAAATTCATTTTGCTCATTTTCTTAAATGTTCAATAAGATTTGTTGTGTAAAGAAATATTTTAGGTTTTATGAGCCCCAAATCCGTTATTTCTAGAGCACTATTAGAGATGAACTAATGATAACCTCATATTTTAAGGAACAACCTGTATGAATTATCTGTTGACAGTGTCTTGTCTGGACTTCAGTCTGCCCCCAAAAGCATCATGAGCCAGTGTTGCTCTCTTTCTATTCTTCTTCCTTCTGCTGCTCAGGTATTGCAGAAAAAAACCAGCAGAAATTAACACACTGTGGGCTCCCTCCCAGAACCCATGTTCCAGAGATGAGTTTGAAGGCATCTCAAAGGAAGGGAGAGAAGCTGTTTCTCCTAATTGACAATTGTCAATTGTTGGCTTAAAAAGCAGGTTTTCTTTTGTTTCTCAGGTGCCTTTGTCATTGGCTGTTGTAACAGATAGATTTAGGTTGTCCAGATGTGTTGGTTCCAGGTAGATTTCATCCTTTCCACATTGACAGGATAATTCATCTTTTGAAGACTCATAACATTTTGCACTTCTCTTAGTTTGTGTTGGGCTGCTGTGTGACATGCTCTACCAGCGTCAACAGTGCGACGAATGCTGTTACGTGGTGGCCCATTACCATCTCCTTAGTTACCTTCCTGCTGTTTTCAGTCAGCGTCAATGTTTATTGCTAACAAGAGCTTTGCTAAGTCATGGTACTTTATGAATTTTTATATACAGCAATAGCACTCAGAAGCATTTCAGTTTGCTTCAACCATCACTTTTCACTCTTTGCAGTTAATGAAGCTCAGCTTTGCCAGTTTCTGTCTACCTTCTGTATTTTGCTAATATCGTTGAGCAGGAAGGACGTGTTAGCAGTGCTGAGGGATCCCTGCTGGGCTGGAAAGTTAAGTTGCCTTTGTGCAGCTGTAATACACTTTTCTTGCATCTCTAGACCGTTCACAGGTCCAGCTTCCAAATTGTAGTTTCATATGATCTAAAGTTACTTGATAAAAAGTATAAGAAAAAATGCACAGAATAATATTTGCTTGATACTGTAATTCCCACGGATTTGAACAAGGCTGGATTTTATTTGCAAAAAGGGCCCTAAATTTCACTGATAGAGTAATTAAGTCTGTGTGTCTGGTGCGTATTTTCAGTGTGTAATTTCCTCACTGAGGAGCCATTTTGTTGCTAGCTAACATAAAAATACGAATACCTGTACATAAAGACTTACAGAGTAAGTTTTTGTGAGCTTATATATAAATATGTATATTTAATTATTCAGAATGCCTCTGTAGAGATTTCATCAGAGAGAAAGTTATGGATTCTGTGTTTCTGCTCAAAACAAATTTAAGCTTCTGAGAAGTAAACTCAGAAAAAAAATTCTTTGGAAGAGGAATATATCAGCCAACTGTATGCTTTTGAATATAAGAATTCTATTTTAACTTTTTATATAATTTACAAGAAATCCAACTGCTAACCTTTCAGTGTTTTAAAATGATATTCTTTAATATCACAGTTGTTTAGAAGCCTCACATATGTGGGGTATCGTATCTGTGAGAATGAGATGCACTGAAATGATGAATCCCACAAACTTGAGATTATTTGCTGAGATCTATAAAGGAAAATATTTCCAACTGCAGCTTCAGTTTCCCATTGTTATAGTAATGGACTTGGGATCTTGCACAAGAATCCTTTTTCCAACAGGTCCTGTGTTGCACCTTGAGTACTGTGCTCAGTTTTGGGCACCGCAGTACAGGAAAGACATTGGGATGCTGGAGAGGGTCCAATGAAGGGCAATGAAGCTGCTGAAGGGTCTTGAGAGCAAGTCTTATGAGCAGTGGCTGAGGGACGTGGGGTTGTTCAGTCTGGAGAAGAGGAGGCTGAGGGGAGACCTTATCTACAACTACCTGAAAGGAGGTTGTAGCGAGGTGGGTGTGGGTCTCTTCTGGCAAGTAACAGGCCAGAGGACAAGAGGAAATGGCCTCAAGTTACGCCAGGGGGGTTTAGATAGGAGACATTTCTTCACTGAAAGGGTTGTGAGTCACTGGCACAGGCTGCCCAGGGAGGTGGTTGAGTCACCCTCCCTGGAGGGATTTAAAAGGTGGGTAGATGAGGTGTTTAGGGACATGGTTTAGTAGTGGTTAGGCCAGCTTGGAGCTGATGATCTTAAAGGTCCTTTCCAGCCAAGGGATTCTATGATTCTTTGATGATAATAAACTCAAAGTCAGAGAATAAAGCCTTGGGATGCATGCAGGTATTACTAATAATGAATATAGCTTGGTGGACAAAAATATTCTGTGCAATTCACATGTGAATGAGCTCTCTTATAGAAAGGAGTAAAAGTCTAATACAGGAGGCTGAGAAATGAACAGAGGGCGATGAGTGACATGCATTTTGTTTTCAATTGGGAGATGCTTGGCAGTATTTTCATTTTGCTTGCATGGAGTTTTGGAGCCTGTCTGATGCCGTATGGCATATTAAGCACAATAAAGATGTTCATCTGGCAGCTGGAGCATGACTAGGAACATCACAAGAGTCATATATGTATCAATAAGTGAAGAACCCTGCCTTCATGTAAATAAATATTAGATCATTGTTTTAATTGCCCATAGAGTTCTTGACAGTGTGACACAATCACTAGTCATGTCTCATGTAGCATTACCAAAATTTTAGTTTAGGGCTATAGTTGAACTGTTACTATTATTAATTTTTTACACTTCTGTAGCACCTTGAACACCAAACATGAATCATTTTGTTGCAAGTGCTGCACAGACAGAGTGAACAAGTGGTCTTTGCTCTGAAGAGCTTACAGTCTAGTTAAACTCCTTAAGTTCTAAGAAAAAGTGAGCGTGCAGGAGGACACAGGAGGTTTCAGTGTGTCTGGCCACTCTGATCAGACCGCCATTTGTCCAGTTGTAATGCAGCTGGATAGCATGAATAATGTCAGATACCATCTCACGGCTTTCCTCACACCTCATCTCTGTGACAAATGCATGAACCTCATAAACATTGTCATACGTTGTCATGGTTGCCAAGGAACTAAGCATTATATATCGGGAGACCACCTTTCAATTTTAGGCAGAAAGCCAGTCAGTTTGGTCTCTTACCTCCATGAACCTTCGCAGACTTCATAGTGCATGCACTATCCATCCAACTGACACAGAGTTCAGTAACTGCTTTTATTTTTTTGGTATCTGGGGATTGTTTAAATACTAATCCAAAAAGATCTTACTGGATCTCTCCCTTTGTAATGAGATGTTTTATTTCTGAAAAGAGATATCCATACCTCCTTTTTGAAACCTGGGACTTTTGATAACTTAGCTTCTTGGTGGAACAGTCTGAGCTGTTTTCTGTTCTCTTGCATGTGCTTGTTCATATTGTATTCAGAAGTTCTCAGTCCCATGCCCAAATTTCCTTCAGTCTTGGGAGACATTTCAGTGTCCAGGTCTCAGCTAGATGGATAAGATGTGTAATAAGACACAGTGACTAGGTCACTGCATTTTTGTAGTTTTCTTGAATGAACCCCACATATGCAGGCCTAATGTAGACCTGAAAGGACAGTGAAATTAATTCAATCTAGGACTTTCTTATGTGGAAAAGACTTTAAGGTGTCACGTAGTCCATCCTTTTGGTTTGAAGCAGGATTCAGTACTGAGATTGGTCTTCAGTCATTTTTGGATTAAGCTGGTATTTGATCCAACCTTATGTTAAAACCCTACAATGGTTGTAACCTTAGGTTAAACCCCTACAATTCAGCATCTCCTCAGCACCCCCTTTTAATGGTTAGCTGGAAAGCTTTCTTTAATATCCGTTTGAACCTTCCTGTCTGGTTAGTACTTGGAGGACATGAGGAGTAATTAATTAATCACTCTTTATAGCTTTTTCATAGAGACTTGTATGCAGGCTCTGCGTACAAAGCAAGTTTTCTTATTGTGGCCTTCCAATACTTAAAGGGCGCTCATAAGAAAGATGGGGACAGACTTTTTAGTAGGGCCTGTTGCAGCAGGAAAAGAGGTAATGGTTTTAAACTAAAAGATGGTAGATTTAGACTAGATATAAAGAAATTAAAGAAATTTTATACAATGAGGGTGGTGAAGCCACCGGCACAGGTTGCCCAGAGAGGTGGTAGATGCCTCAGCCCTGGAAACATTCAAGGTCAGGTTGAATGGGGCTCTGAGCAACCTGCTCACTGCAGGGGAGGGTGGGAGTAGATGACCTTTAAAGGTCCCTTCCATCCCAAACTATGCTATGATTCTTCACCAGAGAATAAGAACTAAAAATCCTATTTGTCCTATATTCAATGCTTTTTTCTTTTTTTTTTTTAAGCATCAACATCAGCATCAGCAACGTGTAGGTTTGTTTAAGAGATTGATGTAGTGCCACAAGTGGGAAAACTGGATAAGCTGCTGAAGCTTTGACTCCTCAGGTCTCTCCTGAGTGCCTGGTAGGGAAGAAAAGTGTGGCCAGTGCTAGGGCCAGCTCCTTAGGCTATGTAGCTGCTACTGGAGCCTGGTACAGCCATCTCAAGAACTGTGAATTTTGGGTATCTGCATTGGCTTTTCTGCAGAAGCCATGTGAGTTCAAGGAAGCAAACGTTCCCAGAGAGGGGCATCGTGAGAATGACTGGGAATGCAATGCAATCTTCTGCACTGTTCCCTGGTCATCCCAGTCCAGGAGGCATCATCATTCTGCTAAAGATCACATTTGCCCCTAACTTCAGACTAGGGATTTTTATCTAAGTGTTCTCTTCAACTCTCTTAACAATTGGCTTCAGCTTCATTTCTGTTGGCCCTTGGTCCGAATAATCTTCAATGTTCTCTATCCTTATGATCACTTCATCTCCTTCCACCCACTTCTAATTTGTCTCCTACATATCAGTACCTCTCAGAGCCTTTTCATTTTCTTTCCTTCTCCTTGCTGTTAACCTCATCAAATACTCTTGTTTCTGTGGTAGAATTGGGAATTGAAGGCATCACCACTTTCAGATGATATTTGGTAAGGAAACAGTTTCCTGCTTTCAAAGAACTCTGCTTCTGTCCTTGTTGGAAACAGTTGCAGGGATTCATAATGCAAGGTCGCTAGATGAGCAAAATATAGAAGGTCTGAAAGTGTCAAATTCATAACTCTAAGGGACTATAGAATATAGATCCAAGTACTTTGATTCCATGTGTTGAATCTACATGTGGTCTTTGAATTTCTGCAACGCGCACAGATGGCAGCAATGCAGGAATCTCAAGGTTTGTGGATGCTGAGCAGCAAGGTGGGAGAAGGGTATTTCTCAGCCCGTTTCACCTCTCTTTTTGGAGCACAACAGAGCGTGGCCTTTTCTTGAATGTGACATGTAGTGCTTGGCTTGGTGATGCTATAGCTCTGAAGTATGACATTTCTTTTTAAGTCATTACTTTTTCATAGTTATTTATGATTTTATTTTCTTTACTTTTTGCTTCTGACATAATTAATTTCTCAGAGAGCGATGCCAAGTTTTTCCAGTTGTAAGCTGTTAATAGACAGATCACCAGCAGTTTTTGATTGAGAAACACATATTTATTCAATATGACAATGATACCTACCTAAGACCCTGTTTGATTGGGGGTTTTGTAGGTTGGGTTGTTTTTTTGGGGGGTGTGTGTGTCTTTTTTTAATTATTATTTTAAAGAGGGGAAAGGAATATGTTAATAGAGAATCTACTCATAATTCCTCAAGGTTGCAATTTATACAGTGATTAGTATAGAGAATTTCAACTTCATGCATTTGTAGGGACAGAGAAATTTTGTCTTTTTTAGGGGGTTGTTAGCTTTAGGAGATTGCAGTGAACCTGTTAAAATGACTGTCATATCACCAACATGAATTGCAACAGGTGGTTTTCCGCCAGGGCGGCCTTGCTGAGGGAGAGCCTTCCATCCAAATCCTACCGTGAGCGCAGGACCCTTTCTGCGAGCAGCTCCTGGCCTCAGAGAGCAGCCGTGGCTCGGGGCAGCATGGACACCAGCACGGTCTGAGCACCGTGAAATTGTTTGAAACTGCTACTGCTCCCAGATTCTGTGGTGCTCCCCTGGCTTCTACTGCACTGTAAGACTTTGCGAGCAGGGGTGTGCGATGTGACAGACCGAGATAGGTTTGTCTGGAGGGACTGGACTATCTGGGGGGAAAGATCTTTTTGGGGGTTTTTTTAATAATTTATAATCCCTCTTGCTTTCAGCAAAATTCAATGAAACGGCAAATGGGCTGATGAAATTCTTGTTTGTTATCCCACTGTGTCAATCCAAGGGTAGTTCTCTTGCCCTCAAGAAAAGCAGAGGAAGTGGGAGCAGCTTTTAGTTAAAAATACGTAAGCAAGCCTAAAAGCTGCGCAGAAGCAGATCCTTCAGGTGCTGGGATACTTCCTGTGCAACAGACTGCGGTGACTATAGTTTGGCCTTTCTCAGTAAGAGGATAGGCACAAATTGACAGCATCACAGCTTTGTTATTTTAAAATCCCACCTCAGGCTCCCAACGCCTTTGTCGATGTACAGGGTGTGCGGGCGCTGGCGGCGGGGGCTGC
>KL268423.1:7263-18382 GCA_000699545.1 Podiceps cristatus
CGTAACTACTTCAGACAACCCTTTTACATCCGCATTACTATCCATGAATTGCTGCACGTACTGCAACTGCTCGGTACTCGCTATGAGACATACGCTCTGTCAAATCCAGCACGTACGCACGCGCATATATTCTCAGCTCAAAAGCAATCCCCCTCCGCCCCACGCAAACTAGCGGGATGTAACGCTTCAACTCTTCAGATTCAAAATTAATCACAAACTGGGTGGACCATAATGTTATGACTTAAAATCCTGAAGCAACTTCCGTACGTAGAAATGGAGAGGGGCTTTAAGCTGTGGCTTGGCCCACAGATCAGAGATTTTCAGGAAGAGATGCAGGGTAAGCGGCAGCTGTTTGTTTACTGTGAATTGAGGGCCTTTCGTCAAATTGCTTATTTGCAGTGAGAAGACCTTGGCAAGCATTTCCTTTGCTGGTACAGTATCTAAGCTGCTTCTGGCTCCCAACTCTTTAAAAGTTAAAGGGACACTGTAGACTCAAGAACCTAAAATTAGAACTAACTTTGGTTTCAAGTACACAGCTTACCCACTCACTGGAGAGCTGTTACTATGTGTTACCAGCCAGCAAAACAAATGCACAGAAAGCCAGGCAATACGCTTGGATTTATGACTTGTTTGCCTAGCATCCACAGCACGAGGTCTTTCCAGACAAGGTGCTTGAAACCTAATCCAGACTGGCAGGAGCCCATGGGGAGGGGGGGAGGAAGAGGGACATCTCCGGTAACCAACAGGATGACAGGCAAGACAGCAACACATCTGAAATCACTGAGACATTACAAAGGCAAACATGAGAGAGGAAGGAAAAGGGCCGAGACGTTAAAAAGGCAAACATGAGAGAGGAAGGAAAAGGGTTGATCAAACCAGCAGTTTAAAACAAGCTTTTGTTACAACTGCCCCTTCACCTGCCAACAACAGGAAGCTTATTACTAAACCGTAGAAGAAAAAGGCTTGATCATTTTTCTCTCCGTCAGAAAAATCACAACCCAAACCTCATCTCACCCAGACACAGAACGCGTTCGTTGCCTGCACAGGTTACACATTATTCTTCAGCTTCCACAGATTGGGCCCAATGGTCACTAAAACTGAGCGTATCTACATCTCCCCAACACTACTGGCAGGTGTAGCTACTGTAAAACACGCGTAATAAAACCATTTTATTGTAGTGATAATTCAGGTTAGCTATGCAGCTGCATTCTCATGAATATTTTTTAAGCACGGTTTTATGCCTTCCCTATACTGAATTAAATTACTGTCATGGGGTAAGTTGTAACTTTAGTTCTCAGCAGCTTTATGGATTTTTCTTAACTGCTCTTCTATACAGTAAAAATACGCCAAGGCTCCCGAGAGGGAGCAGAAGAGCTTAGTGTGACACAAATACACAGTAAAAGATGGCACTAAGGGACGGCTGAGCTGCTAACAACGCCGACAGACAGCTTAGAGCTTCGCTACGTCAAAACCGCCTTTCCAAATTTCCATTTTTTTCCCCCCCTTTACAAATGGATGACTCCAAGTCTGTGAGACAGAGTGGGGGAAAAAAAAAAAAAAAAGGTAAGTAACTGGTAACTAAACCTAGCTCCACCTTTTACAGTCCCAAACACCTTTGCCTTCTATGGCATACTGCCCGGGCGCGGGCCTGAAATCCCGCAGATTCGCACCGGTTTGGAAACACTCGGGCAAAAGCTGAGGCCTAAACTGGAGAACAAGGGAAAAATGTCGCTCACCTGGCAGTGGGCTGAACACCGAGAACTCCTCTGGCTCTTCCCTAGCTTTTCTTTGAGGCCTTCTCTTATAAGCAGTGATAAACTACGTCAAGTGTTCTCATTTCACCTACACAGACCCTTGACAGAGGAATCATCAATACCCTGTTAGATGAATCCTACATATCTCTATTTTTCCCCATGTTTACATTATTAGTATTTCCCTCCTTTATATATATATCATTTATTTTGAACATTTTTTCCTGAAGTTAAAAAATGCAGTGGCAAAACCACTCTTGCTGTGTTATGCTTCCAGATCTATACTGAGTTAAAACAAATATATATGCACATAAACTCCTAGTAAAATTTCTGTTAAACCACCTTCGTGCAGTGAAGTGAATGAAAACCAGATGAATATAAGTATGTAACGACCTCCTACACCACATAGTCCATTATGGGCTTGCAGCAAAGAGAAATTTGGGTTTAAAGTTAACTAAAAAATGATAGACCAAAACCACCTCTATAGTTTTTTAATAGTTCATACCTGGTGTATTCATTAGACATTACGCATATTGCTTTTAATTCACCGGGATATAATACAATACAAATTTCATTATACTTAACAGAAGTTTCCGATCTTCCTGATCAAGGGTTGAATCTTCAATCAATTTACAGGGAAGGTTTTTTGTGTACGTGACACATATATTCGAAGTTCCCTTACTAAAGGAACAGAAGATCCAATTCTTGAGCCTCCCCAAAACACTGTCATATAAAATAATCTACCAATAGCATAAAAGGCTTCAATTAAGAGGGGAAAAATCCTCCCCCTGTGAAGAAATGAAAGCAATAAGGAGTAGGTAGGTAGCCTACCTACAATTCGAGCAAGCTAGAACATCTCTCCCTCTGGACATCCTTCCGTACCAGCTGTCTTCAGCACAAGACGACCATCACTCCCAGCGCACAACCCTGCAGTTACGCAGCTAGTCTTTACACTGCAGAGGTTGCAAAGAGAGAGCACTCGGGGATGGGAGGAACTTGTGGAACTTACATTGCAATGCTGGCACCGGAAATTCAACTTTAATTACTGATTTTCTAGAAGATTATATATAAAATATTAATTCAGGACCTTTATTAAGGAGTATAGCAGTGGTCATCACTTCACTTCTCGTGTTCATGCGTTCAGCTTGTGATGTTTACTTATGTTTTGGGTACTTTTTCCTCACTAAGGGAAAATTTATGGCATTGACTAATGCACTATTCTATTCTGTCAACATATTTGCTCCCTCCCCACCAGTGGCATCCTGGGAAATATGGAGATCCTCTAGCATTTCAGCCAGACTGATTCGTGGAGGACCATCATCATCCGTGTCGCTCTCCACTGGAATATCTGCATCTAAAAAAGCAACAGAAAAAAAAAAAATCACAACCAGCAGCTAAGCAAAGAAAACAAATCCCCTCCGCCCCCCGAACAATCCCAAGGAAGGACAGGCAGAAAAAAACCCCACAACAAACCACAAAAAAAACCCCAACTAACCACAAAACCAAACCCCAAACCAACCCCTTCTAAAACCCAATAATCCCATGACAATTGCCTGAATTATCTCACCCAGCAGAGGTTTTGGGTGCGGGAGAAAATAAGTTTCTCTCTCACGTTAAAGGCAAACAAACCCCATCAACATCCATTCTGTGCACGTGAAATAAATTGAATACCCGAAGCTATTTCATTACAGTGTTTCTCTAGGCACGAGGAGTTCAAAGAATCCAAATACAGAACTTCATCAAAAGTATTTTCACTCAAATAGTCATGATCTAGTTACATGCAACCAAATGGTTAAAAAGGCCTTACTTCTGTAAATGTTGACATTCTTCCGTATGGCTTCATCTTCTTCGAGATCTTCAAGGAAGTCCTGGTATTGTCTGTAAAAGATGCTTAATGTATTTAATCAGTTTTCCTGTGGATTTATGTAAATTTATGAAACAAAATACAATCAAAGAAACAAAGCCCCAAGGAGGTGCCTTCTGATAGCATTCCTACATTTCCAACTCATTCCTTCTGCTTCTACTATCGCCTTTTAGTTTTCAAATAATTTATTTGCCTGTCCTCATTTAACTCTAATCACCTCATTTTTTCTACTCAATTGAACGTTGCTTGGAATCTGCTGTTGCTGTATCAGCTTTGTCACTGAACCAGGCAGTGACAAGCATGTTTTGACAGAAGCGTCCCTTCAGCTGGGCAGACACCAACTGTAAGCGACAGACACAATATTACTCCCTCCTCTCACGATATAAGCTTTTCTTGGAAAAAAACCCATAGTTTTTATATTTTGCAATGGTAAACCTAGAAGACCTGCAGTGTTATCGTTAAGGTTTCAAGATTTAGTCTGTTTCCACACCCCCCTGGCCCGTTGTCCTCAGCATCCGTGTTCCCTGAAGACTCAGCAGGCAGGATAAATACAAGTGAGGTGCATGTGCTTAAAGCACTTCCTGCACTAGGGAAGGGGGAAAAACGCAGGGAGATAACGCTCTGCCGAGAACACCAATATCAGCCGGTCCTGTCAGCCAGCACCACGCTCAAACAGAACCAGCAGCATTCGCTTGTGCCCCTGATCACACCTGTCCCCTTAGCACACACTAAGCACACCAGCTTAGGCCTTACACTGGGTTTATCCTCAGCAGAAACCGAGAAACGTTATTTCTAGACCTGGCCCAGTACCCTTGGCAGAAGGGACTAAAAAAAAGCTTCGTGGCAGATACCGAACCTTTCATCGTCTGTATCCGTGCCTTCCCTGTCCCTTTCTAGCTCTTTCAGCTTCCAGTTTCTGCGACGCTGGCGTTTGGAACGGTCATAGCTCTTCTTTATTAATACCTACAGCGAAAACCAGTATTTACACGCACACACCTTCAATACTACTGAGGCACTCCTTCAAAACCCCAAACTCCCCCCAAGTCTAGATTTGGGTAACCACAAAATCAGCTGAAGAAGTGGTAGAGTCAGTCTAGCACTCAGAAGTTTTACACAGAATTTATATGGCATCTGTCAATTCAGAAGTTTCCAAACTCTAGATTAGGGCCTGAAGAGGCATTCACACACTGGAGTTGTAATACAGTTTTCCCCACACAGTACACGGTAATTGGAACAAAACCAACAAAGAGTAAGGTAAGTTAATGTATTATTTAACCACCACTCAAAATTTTAAGAAGTGAGAAAATAATTCTCAAAACCAGATGCTATTCAAATTTCAATATTAGTATCGTCTCTTCCTTTGGCGCTAGGGAACTAGTGACTATTCACTGCAAAATCATATTCCCTAATACCCCTGGGTAACGCAGCGAACTTTGTACAGAAAAGAAAATGGTCTTACCACATCCGGAATATTGTGTGGGTTCATCTTATTGGCAAACTCGTCATTTAAGTTGCAGTTTGCCAAGTCGAATCTGAAACGAAAACAGGTGTTTTATCCTACCCTTCTACGTAAGACTACAAAATTGAACTCAACATATCACACGTTGGTATTAAGGAGCAGCACAGTTTAAGTTACAGCTCCTAAGAAAGAAATGCTTCCAAGTGAACTACGGAGCAAATTAAAAATCCACATCAATAAACAGCTGTCGTAAATATGAATAACACTTAGAAGCTGCTGTTCCCAAATCCTTTTCAGTAGCACTCCCCAGCCTCCTGAAACCAAACAGCAATATCCACTGAGCTTCTGTTGGGCTTGCAACAGCTCCAATGACATTCCTGGTTAAGCCTGTTTGAGAATCACTTAATTTGCCCAATCTTACGAAAACTGCAGATTTGTCATTGCTGCATATGATACTACCAAACAAAAAGATCTTGCCTCCTATTTTAAAAATTCTTCCCTTCTATTTTTGGCTAAACTGTTACTCCAATTTGCACTTTGAAGTCACCACTTCAGGCCTCTTACTAACAGCCCCTTGACAAGGTGACTTCCTGCATTAGGACCATCTGTTCATGGCCAGGATGAAAAGGTTCTACCCCTTTTGCCGATTCCACTTAGAAATCACAACAGTTCAAAACTTTTTGATAATACCTAAGCCTGTAGAGAATCCAGAGAATTCAGTCATTAAATAACCATTTAATAAAAACCAAGAAACAGAACAGACCCCAAGACAAGGTCGCCGGGATTCAGAATGTGCCCCAAGTGAGTACAGCAGAAATACTGATGATCTGTATTCAACTCCGAGGTTTTCTGTACCCAGGCTTCAGCCAGCGTGTGCTTGAGGAATGAAAAATAAAATTCCTGTAATCAAATGCAGCTTAAATAGCCATGCTATTAGAACATTTGCACTGCTACATTCCCATTTTAAATGATATTTGTAATTAAACTTGTATTTCTAAATCGAGTATCTAATGTATTGCTTGCTACTCCTTATTTCTCATCTTGACAAAAGTAAGGAAACGGACATGCCAACCACTTTTCATAAGAATTCCACTAAGGCTGTTTCTATAACTAGATAGGTTTTTTGGTAGGTTTTTTTTTGTTTGTGTTTGTTGGGGTTTTTGTGTTTTGTTTTTTTTTTTTTTTTTGTTTTTGTTTTTGTTTTAAATTTAGAATTTTCAACCATATATAGCTTTTGACTGACAAGAAAATGTTTGGTACTGATTCAGTAACTCTGATTAAAAAGAAATGCTTCTACAATTCAACAAAAATAACTTAATTGAAGAGTTGCAAAGCTAATAGAAAGTAATTTCAGTAATGATAATAGTAAGTGGAGTTGAAACTCTTCAACAGAAAAGGATTTCTGAAAGTGGAATTCAAGTAACGCCTGTGCAATTTCCAAACCAGAACACTGTCCGCAGCTTCCCGAGAAGCGCTTGTGTCAGTGGCAGGATGTAGAAAAACACACATCTGACTCTGCACGGGAGAACGATTCAAAGCAAAGTTCAGCTGGGTAGGGGAGGGAGGGGAGAGGAAGGCCCTTGAGCTGAATTAAATAGAGGCACTCTTACCTTGTTTGATCTCGCCCCTGCCCCTGCCCCTTTTTTCTTTTCTTGAACCCTATTGATATCCACAATGATAAATTCCTCTAGCTGTTTGGGGTGGAACAAGCTGTTGAAAGGGTGGCGCCAGTACGTATTTCCATCAATTTCAGCAACTAGAAAAAAAAAACACCAGCATGAGCAATCACCAGGGAGAGAATTTCTCACAAAGAAATTAAAAGGAAGCATTAGCCAAAATTAAGGCGACTGCCAAACCAATTTTGTTCAAGTTTGTTATTGTAACACCAGTATTCAGGACATGACCCATATCGCAAACTCGTGCTACAAGATCACAAGTTGATCTGTGACAGCCAAATTGCGTATCACACGTCTGAAGCATCCTGGATGTATCCTTATTAGAGGCAGTTTGCCGGTAGAGCTTACCAGCAAATGCCAATCAAAGCACTGGTACCAACGTGGCTAGAATCACAACCCAGAGAAAAACTAGATACAACCTAATTTTAGAGGAATAAACCTGACAAATGGGAGTGCTTAGCAGAGGCCTAGAACATCCATGAACTTAACACCGACACTGTATGTTTTGCCTAGGAAACTATGGAAATCACACTTAAAGGACTATGTCTTTAGTTCGCTATTAAATTCCTACACCAATGATTGAACAGATAGATTTACAACATTAGGGTCTAAACCCAGAAGATCTAACAAAACCAAAACAAAACAAATAACTGTGCCAGCAGAAAAATCAGATGCTGCCATAGTGCAGAAAAGAACCCGTGACTTACTCTGCAGGGTGCTAGGATCGATGAGGTGGATGGTACTTGTTACTCTAATGCACACACAGATCTGGCTCATGTTACCAAGACTCTGCGCCAGTTTTGGTGACAGGCATACAACATTGTCCTGCATACAAACAGAAAATAATCTACACTCATATTTCCTTAAGTGTTGATCAAGTCTTTAGAGAAATCTGAAATGGATTTTTAAACTTTATATTTTCAGTTCTCCACCCAGTATCACCCAAAAACTTCCTCAAGATAGCTGCTATCTGCACTTCCCATGCTTTGTGGGGAGCAGACCCCTCCACCCCCCCAAATACACAATAAACCAGGGCTCCATCACCAAAACCAAACCCTATCCACTTCACACAACACCCTGAAGATAAAATAGAGAGAAGCTACCTTGCATATTGGAACAATTTCCACAGAGAAAGTGCTTTTGTAATTGTAGACATTACTATGAATATCATGCGAGATCAAACGTTGAGATGACTTAGATCTATAAAACATAAAAACAGAGCCTTCAGGCAGCAAAGAAGGGCGTTCCTTGAAAAGGAGATAAGCGGCAGAAAGTACAGCAATGAAAGCTACAAACACAAAAACTAAGGAAATAGAAAAATGCATGAGGGTAAGTTTTACAATGGCTGAGTGGAAAACTTGGGACTTCTGTAGAAGGGATTTTGTCTGTCTTAACTGGAATACAGGTTTCTTACACTTTCATTTACAAAGTTCTTTAAAAATGAAGGATAAAAGACATTTCCCAAAAGCTTTTGAGCATTCAAGACAATAAACGTAAGTGATATACCTAGATGGAACTGTACACTGCAGAAAGTCTACCATCTTCTGAGCCTGTTGCTTTGAAGAATAATAAAAATCCAGGCCATCTTAAAGAAAAGAAAGCTTGATGAACATATCTATTTCAAGTACTATGTGGTTTTTTTTTTTTTCCCCCCAAATACAATACACAGGCTAAGTTATCTGCTGCTTATCCATACGCAGCTAATAGCACAAGCACTTTTCCAATACAAAACAAGTTAGTCTGTCTCACTTACCATGGATTTCTTTGATACGAAGTGTATTTTGATGAAGCCTGTGTTTTAAAATCAGCTGCTCCAAATAGTAGAAAGTCTTCTTGTGCAGAGTCTAAAACCAAACAAAGATAAAATTATCAAGGTTATTTAAGAACTACCTAGTGCAAATGAAGTATCTCTGAAGAACAAACATTTATACAAGGAGATCAGCTACAGAAGGAACAGTCCAAAGCCTATTCCAAGTAACCAAAAAGATTTTGGAGATGTGCTCTATTTACACCAAATTATTTAAAGCTTCTGTTTCTCAATGTGTGTAACAGGTTGCTAAAGATACCATTTTCTTTAAAGAAGATTTAAATATTTATAAATGAATGGTACAACTGTTTCTAACACTGCCTTGAAATACAGAAGGCTATTTAGTAATTTCCACAAGATCCTCCTGCCAGCCATTATCTAAAAAGAATACGTTAATAATGGTGGACAGCAGAGAGAAATTTTTTCTAAACTAAGATCAGTAAGAAAAAAAACCAACATGAACACAAAATGTATTACTGTGGCAGTGTGCAAGTACATCTTTTTCTGAGAAAAATCAAAAAATGATCCAAAGATTTATCTACCCTGAACAAATGAAAATTCAGTTTGCCTCTACCTTTTGTCTGACTTGCACTACAGCTTTCCAGAAATCCTTAGCTTCAATCCTATGACAGTCTTCACACATTTGAGACTGAACTATGTATTCCACCACAAATACTTGCTGAAGAACCGCTCCATTCATCACCTGCAAAACAAAAGTTTAAAAGCTTTCCTCATTAGTCCTGTCAAGACAGAAAGCTAGCTTACCACAGCATTCTGAAATAACTCCCATACTCTACTATATGACAGACATCTACATTTGGGTCACAAATATTAGTAGTATTTTCCCAACTTTAACAAAACAGCCAAAAATCTTTTTCAAGCTATGATGAATGGCACTTTAATGACAAAATACGATATCTAAAACATGATAATAATAAAAATTAAATAAAATCATGGTCTTTGCCGTAAAAGCTTTTAAAAAGCCACATGTAGAGTACTATACCCCAGTTACCTCTTTCTGAACAGTCAGTTTCAGCTTCAGCCTCTTGGAATGTGGCTCGGTCCAAATAAAGCCTGCATCAATCAGCCGGACCTGCCAGTGGGAACGAAGAATAACTCAGCTACTGCCAGCAGTTGTACTAGTATACGTGTTAAAAACATGCAGCTCTAACTACTAGAAAACATAAGCTTATGGTATAGTTCATTGTTCCTCAACCAAGTGAGGAAGTGAATAAGCTTAATTAAAAACATATATATCAGTATACCAAACCCAATTAATAACGCTTAGATAGAACACAGGGTCTGATCTCCCTAAAATAATGGGAATGGAACCTCGCAGGCTGTCATGTGCAATACACTACTCAACAGTATCTCTGGATGCCATGTGATGATCAAGTTGGAGAGCGGAATGGTTTCTTTGGGACTTAAAAGCCAATTTAATCTCTGAAATTAATAAATGTGCAAATTTACTGCATCAAAAGACATTTTATATGTTTAAATACTGACCCAATAGCAAGAAGCTCAATGAGGCGATCGAATTCAAACCCGGACCAGTGCAGTAACAAAGCATTTTGCCTAAAGCATTATCTCAGATTTTCTCCTCTCCTAACATTCTGAAACTAAGAGATACTTTATCAACTTAAACACGTGACTTTCAATTTAGTCTATATACAGAATTCTGCAACTCTTTTTCATATCATAGTTAACCAGTAAGAACAAGTATTGTACAAACAATTTAAAAAATATGTAAAAACTATAAAATTAAGGTGCATTAAAAAAATGTGAGATTCCTTCAGTTAATTATGCTCAACTCCCACCTGTACAGTAACAATTGGGCAGTACACTGTATGCTTTGTAGTGCCAGAATTTGTAGTCTCAGAATTGTAACCTCCTCAGCTTGCTTGGACATTTTTTGTTAGAGCCTGTCCTTACTGAATCCTCCAAAATTCTGGTATAGAGTTACACGAGATCAGACTGTCATTCTCTATGCTTAATATAAATCAGTTTATAAGCCCTACACAAGTACAAACGGCTGCTCCGGAAGGATCAAACCCTGCGTAAGTCAGCAGGACTTCAGTTTATGCAATACCAACAGATACGCTATGAAATACCCACAGAAACAGCTACTCACCTTGCTCAGCGAAGCTTTGATTTTTTTAAGACACAAAGCGAGCAGCTCTCTCGATTCTAAGGCGCACTGAATCCAGGTTCCCGGAGGCTGAAGATACCTGTGACACAGGAAGCATTTTACAGCACGTGAAGCTGCTTCAGCAAGTTGAATCGCTCAAAAGTCGAGCACTTATTTAGCGAGCTTTCAGATTTACTATTAGCTATGCAGCTACAACTTGTGCCTCCCGAAGTATTAAGATCCGCACATTCCGAGTCCACTCACACTGTTACTGCCACCCTTTGCCAATGTACCCATTTCCCCCCCCCTCTTCTTTCAGGAACCATAAACTCACTCATGTAAATCTTCCAGGCCCTACATACCGACACTTTTCTACTTCCAGAAGAAAAGAAATACTGGCATGTGCCGGAAGAGGCCTGCTGAGAAGGGCCGCA
>KL268424.1:0-10275 GCA_000699545.1 Podiceps cristatus
AAAATTAGTAAGGCAAATATTTGCCTTCCCTTAAGGAAACCTATTCTGAGAAACTCCAATTGTCATGAACACTGAGGAAACACTGCAGGAGGGCCAGCACCCAGAAAAACAAGCAAACAGACTTTAGGGGGGAAAGCACACATCTCCCACTGGAAGAGTACCCTATAGTCATCCTTCTGTTCACAGATCCATTGCAACCCCTGGCACCAAGCAAAAGCAAGCCCTGACCCCTGATGCTGGCCATTACTGGGCACTGGTTACACAGCAGACACTTCCAGAGAGACCTCTCAGTCCTCACTGCTAGCTGCGCTTAAGACCTGAAAAAAAATACCATATGGAAAGCTTTAAATACAAACTAAAGCGCTATGAATTACTCCACAGTAACTACAACGGGCATATTCCCAACTCATTTTGAATTGCTGATGTGCATGTTCATACCTACAGCAAGATGCCGTTTCTCCTGACCACTGCTATACTGGATTGCTGGGTAGAAGCCTCGTTTCTCCTAATCCAACTGTCAGGCCATAACAGACATTCCCCTAACAAAGATCAGACATGCAGGGTGGAATGATGCTAGCTTCAAGCGCCAGGAAGAGCAAACCCCTACAGGAGGTGTTACCCCAGAAGAGGATTAGCTGGAAACTATTAAAACACACCATGCTGGATCCTGCATCCTGCCTCGCTGGATCCAAATGATACAACTTCGAAAAATGCTATAGAGTATCAGAAGTTTACACAGCCCTTGTATTTTCAGATAGTCAAATTCCAAGTAGGTCAACTGAAATGTTCTAATCAGACAAACATATCAAACACTTTAAAAAAGAGCCATGGCATTTCTTTCACTGAAATCGAAAGGAAAAAGACAGTATTTCATAGCACTTCTTTTCCTTCCTCATTTAGTGTGTCAGCAAACACTGCAAACATCTCGGCTCTCTTAAAATTTATGAACAGTCATCCAACTTCCCACTAAGAGAAAATAAAACCAACTCCAAAACAAAAACCTCCCTGTGGAAACAGGTTGAGACTAGTGAGTCAAGAGAATCCAGTTTCCCAAAAATGTTTAAAGAAATAAAATAAAAATAAGAAAGTTTTAACTATTGTAAATCTCTATTTTCAGAGCTCCAGCTTGTCATGCAAGGCAAGGAACACCAGATGTCACCAAAGCATAGGTGGAGCACAGGGGGTTATTACTAACCGTAGGACAACACTGCAATTAAATGACCAAAATCTTGCCAAACAGATTTCCCAGGGTAATAGCTAGTTACTTGTCTCAATGTTATTTGGAACTTCACAAAAAAACCAAAGTAAATGTCTAGACTGTCAACCAAAGACAGTTTTGCATTTCTGATTACCAACTCAAGTAGCATTTTTTGGTAATCCTGGTAAACTGTACAGATAGTTCTCTCGCTATAAATAGTCTTCTGAAGTGTGATGAGATATCCGAAGATATAATTAAGCCATCACTTAAAGAAAATTAGCAGCAGGCACATGTTAAGCTGAGGTTGAAACACACACAAAACTTAATTAGCAATCAGCTAAGTAGTACATGTTGCAACTCATACCCCACACTCCACAAGATAGCGGCAAATCTCAGTTAGAGCCCCTTGAGCCAAGCTCTGATAACAGCTGCTGACAAACACATGCCAACAACAGACAAGGTAAATCCACGCGGTAGCGTGAAGGTCCTTGAACAAACACTTCAGGAAAAGAGAACAAAGTTATTTAAGGGTAAGGGGAACACACTTTGTAGGATGATAAACCTACATAAATGTATATTTGCCCATCTTCTAAAAAGTAAAAAGTAATACCCTCAAATACATCAATCAAAACTGAGATCTTACTGTACCAGATGTGTATGGGGTTGCCAGAGGAATCTGTGAAATAGCATATGAACTCAGTACAAAAGAAAACTGTCCACTAGCAGTTACAGCCACCGGCAGCTTCAGGCCTCCACCAATACATATGTATTTTCTGGCGTAACACAAAGCAAATCTAAACCAAAGGAGTCATCAATTCTGACCAAGCTGTACAGGCCTACATGCAAAGTCAAACTTGATCGTTCATTTGTCTTTTATAGCAAAATAAATTAAAAATGTGTTTTAATTGAAATGCTTCACAAACTTATACTGACGACACAGATGTAAGTAACAGCATGGTTACTCACACATTATACACACTTAGTAGTACTCACCATAAGCCACCGGGGTTAGCTTTAAGACAGTGTGCAGTGGGCACTTCAGGTAAGGCAGTTGTTCTAAGAAAACAAATAAAAAATACATATACATTACAGATTACAAGAACACTTACTCTTTCTATTACATTACAAGTCAACCACTTAAAAAGTCTATTTTTTATCTGACAGTATATCTGGTTTCTTCCCTAGCGTTGCTATTCAAACAGCTGCAGAAAAACAAACATTACAGCCTTTCACAGGAGAAACAGCTCAAAAAAAAAAATCACCTACAAACACAGGTAGGTTAAATACAAAAGAATTACACTTGCTTACTTGCCTAGCACAACCAGCCTCTGATGATAAAGGAAATGGTTAGAATTCACTGTTTGTTTGGAACTCTAATCAGTAAATTTTTAAAAACCAGACCATTTGTAATGTATCAAGGAAGACTGACCTGCAGGCTTGTCAAGAAAATACGCAAGCAAACAGCGCATGACAGCTTGGTGACATATGACAAGCACATTTTCCTGCCTTTCAAGTTCCATAATTACTGGCTCCAGTCTCTGAACAAGATCTTCATAGGACTGGGTGGGGAGGAGAAATAGCACATTAAAAAGGGAAAACTCTTTGAACGGTATATGAACATAGAGTAGATCTTACTTTCATATTAGTAATCTTCTAAATGTTGTATTAGTGGGCAGACAAATATTGCAGCAATAATTTTCCTTAAATTAAAAACACAGTCTGGGTCTTCCACGCTATCAAAGAGCATATAACAAAATACAACTCCCTCATGGAAAAGCTTTATTAAATTAGTCACTATGACCAAGAATTTCCACAAAATCCCTAAAATTTAATCCAGAGCATCTGCAAGTGTACAGGTTAAGTCTTGCACGTTATTTTCCATACCTCATCTTCAAAAGCATCTCTCTTCCAAGCAAAAATCTGGAAAGCACGGCCTACAACCAGCATACAAACAGCTCACAAAGAGTGACTTGTTCAGGCTGCCCTTTGAAAACAAGTTATGGGCTTGATGAACTGGTCTGGTGATGGCAGCCACCACCCCACCAAAAGGCACAAAGCAAGGAGGCGATTTCTCTTGCAACCTGTCCCGCACAGCACGCGCACAGTGAACCCGCTGCTGCAAGTAAACAGCAGGATTTCCACGCGTGCACGCCCCAGCTCGTTTTTACGACAGTAAAGACAATACATCCAAAACGTGTCACGCACTGGACATGCAGAGAAGACAGCACATCACCCAGCAGGGCTGGGAACGACCACTGGAGAAAGCCTTCACCCGGTCCAAGGCTGCCCGGTCGGAAAGCTGATCCCGACCTTGGCAAAAGGAACCCAGTGGTCTCCAGGGAGGCTGCACAAAGCCCTGCGACTGCTACCGGCGACAGAAAAACAGCCTTCGACAAACGACTGAGGTTAACTTGGCTCCCCAAGGGGACGAGGCAGTTTGAAATGTTTGTTGCCATCCTAGAGGATGGCATCAGTTTGAAAAGCAAACACTCCTTGTTCCAATGGATTAGGAGAACTTTGCAGCTCAATGACCGCCTCCTTAGTCAGACAGGGTCACTCCATGAAGAACACAGCTCTTATCTCAGGCCGCTCTTAGCACCGTGATTACTCTTGACTGCTGAGGAAAGAAGACCTTGGAGCTCTGCTCCCTCACACAAACAGCGGAGCAGCTGGTCCAATTACTCGGCCGCCCCGAGTCCTAAGCCTTTAGCACCCACGGACAGGCCGTGTGACCATCTGCTAACTGCAGCACTGTAATGGCTTTGCTGTCAGCAAGTTATTTTCCCAGAGGCAGGGAGTTTATTAAAGTGAAAGACAGACCAATGTGGCTACGGATTTCCACAGCATTTCAGCCAGCACTGCGTGCAAAACAGCCATTCTCTCCAGCAAGGGCGAATGGAAAAGGTAATCTTGGCAGTATGTTTGCACATGCAATGGTTTGAAGCCTTGCAAGCATTTTTCCTGCTTTATCACTGCGGGACCAGCACAGAAACGATGCCCACAAGATCAAAGCACTCAATTGTCTTTCTAAATCTCTTGTGTTCTTTTTCCAAGCCCTGAATGAAATTAAATGGTCTGGGCTCAATCCTTGCAAGCTCCTATGTGCTTTCCCCTGGAGAAAAGAACAACTTTTTTATTAATTTTAAAATTTACTTTTTCCTTACTAAAGCCAGCATGCATATACTCAAGATGACAAGGAAGCCCTTCACCTTAAAAGAGAAAAAAATAGCATACCTCTCCTTTAGGGTATCTGTATCTGTATTTGTCTTGGTCTCTCAGTGCAAATTCAAGGGGATAGTTTTCCTGTATTTCTTCATATGTCATTTCTTCACATACTCCCTATAGGTCATAAAAATAATTTAAAAGCATGTATTTCCAGCAGCGCAAAAAGCAGGTATCACTCAAAAAAACCCATATATAAATAACCTTTAGCAATTGTATTTTGCTACTCTGACACATAAAGACAAAATTGTCATGCATGATGGGCAGGACAGTCGGGTGGACTCAGATGCGGTTGGAAGGAATCGTTAAATCCCTATACAAGGGAAGTTACATATATGGGCAAGCAACATCACTGAGCAAGGTCACATTTTATCTATTGCACCTGCTTATGTATCTTACAGGTATAGTTGATAAGTGCCAACTACCAATGCTTTTTTGTCTTTCCAACCCTCACCTACCAAAAATTTCATAGCATCGTGGCTTCTACAGGGGAATGTTTTACCAAGACAAACCTAGACTAAATTAATTATGGCAATTTTCAATAAAAATGTTTAGCCTTGTTAACAAGAATTAATGACGATTTTTCCAGCCTCTAGAGCCAGTTTAAATTACTTTCTACCCCATGAAAGGCATAAAATTAAGTACTTCCTTCATCCCTAGCAAACAAAGTAACTTATTAGACATGTAGAAAAGAACTTACTGCATCTATCTCATTCAAAACCTTCCACTGCTCATAAGGCACTCCCAAGGCTTCAGCAGTCTGAATTGTCCTTTTCATCTGGCTGGTCCAAACTTTCAGATCTTTGATATTTTGCTCATTAATAAATTGTGCCAAGCTTTTGGCAAACTGAAAGAAAAAGCATGAGACACTGGATGAGAGCTCAGAGACAACACACTCTGTTCAGTCTGGAACTCACAGGCTCTAGCCTCTGTAAACTCATTATAACTTTTCCAAAAGGCTCTGTCAAAGTTTTTGCTAAGAAATAGATCACGTTCTGTTAAGCCAAGAGAGACAGGGGAGGAAAGGAGTACAAGGAAGACAGAAGTTTTCTGTAGTTCCCATCTTTACCTCCAGGAACTTTCCTTTCAGCTTTAACTTGTGAACCTTGCCAATTATCCAGCAAGTCAGGATTTTACAAAAATACAGCTGAAAAATAAAGCCCTCTTGACAACTGCTTTGTGCTGCAGGATAAATACAAATTTCAACCAACAGAATGGCAGTTAAAAGAGCATGTACCAAATCACAACACACAAAGTGTGCCCATCCAGTTTCCACTACCCACACACGCAACTAAAAATATCCTTCGTAAACATGTTAAGAGAAAAAGGGTGTAGAGGAAGCAAGCTGCAATTACACAGCACAACCTGCACACGTGCACAGATACACACAAAATGCGGTCACACTTGTTCGGGAGGTACATACTTCTTTCCCCCTGACAGACAGTCCAGGATCTCCTCCTATTCTCCCTTTCAGATTGAGTTCACTTTCTCCATGCCGACAGAGGTAGATTGACCGAGGAGTCACGTGGATATTCATGAGGTAGTAGACAATCCGGCTCTGGATGTGATCCATTACTCTGTTCACAAGGTAACTCCTTCCAACATCCATAATTTTAATGTAAGAAAGATCCCTTTCACAAGCAAACAGAACAATATGTAAGATTCCACGTTGTGAGTTTCTATTAGGATGTACCACCACCTTCCCACCCTCTCTCTCGTTAGAAAACAAAGGGGCAACAAGCCAAAGCAATAAACAAACCCTCAATTACCCGTGGAATAAGCACTAGTCCTAAGAAACAATGCAATATAGAAAGGAAGATTCAGTGGAGTCATTCAACTGTGGCAGCTTCAATAAGATATCCAGGCATTTTACAGTACTAGGTATTTTTCTCCAGGTCACAAACACTTCCCCTACACCAACTATTTGATTGCACCCAGGGGCCAAAAGGACGGTCACAATTTATCCATCTCAGTTAACCCTTTCAGAAAAAGCTACAGCATCAGAAGGACCAGGGACTAGCCTGAAGAAAGAGATTTTCACAACCACTCTATCAACAACTATTTATTAACAGTACTGTAATTTACCCCACCACTACCTCCTCTCAGCATCAGACAGGTTATAATTTCAATTTTCACTTTCTTGTCTGTAAATTCAGAGTAGCATCTAGCTTAAAGGAGGTAAAAAGTCCAATAAGCTAAAAATAACCACTACTGGTTTCTAGCGATGAATTTGAGACACCACACTGCAATAAACCAAGAAAACTTATAATAAAACCAAATGGAGGTGATGAGAAGCAAACATCATCACCTCATCTCTGATGGTGCTCCTTGGAGTTAATCATTACTATTTCACCCAGGCATAACCATTAGGTCCATCACAGAAATTACACGCATGAACTGATCTGACTGAACCCGTTCCACACTGCTTACACTCAATTACATTAAAATGCAGCTCAGCCTCCTCTATAGCACTGATCCTGACAGCAGGAGCACCTGGTATGAGTGTAGCTCAAAATCCCGTGCCAAAATCCTGGACTGTAGCAAGAGAAACAGGATTTCTCCTCACGTGGTTCAACCCTACCTTACTTTCAAGTGTTGAAAGTGAATGAAAAACAGATGAATGCTTTGGCATGAGAGCAAATGAGCTAGCTATGAAAGTTTCTCATAGCCTTGCATCTGCAGAATAATTTGCAAGCACAACTAAATAAGCAGTCACATTTTTAAGACTGATGTGTTCAAAATTCATCTTAGCCATGTCAACAAATGAAGTTATGTTTACAAATCACTCAGATTTACTCTACATATTAAAAAAACAAGTAACAACCAACCACTGCAGCTAGTCTGGAATAATTTCTAAATGCTGGTTCTATCCCAGAAAAATTACACCATTCTCCAAATGGGAAAATCAAAAAGAATATTGTCCCAGAGTAAACTCATCAGCCAATTTTCCTCAAGCAAGCAATTTTCCAGGCTACACCCCCAGAGTCATCTCTCTCTCTAATTTGTCAAAGGAAAGAGAGCTCAAGCTGTTAAAGAACACATGACTAGACAGCCCTAATCGCCAATATGGATGCTCCATCCCCTGAGGAAACATCTTAAAATAACCCAGTTGTGATCACAGTATTATTTCATCGCTTACTTGTCTAGAGTTTCATCTAATGTTTCATATGAGTTCTTGTAGCACTCTATTCTTTTCATGAAGTCTTCTGTTGCTTCATCATTACTACAATCAACATAGTCAGGACTACCCAGCTTCACTTGCTGTTTAAAGTAAAAACAGGAGAGTAGGACATGAGGGGTTTTTTTTAACAGAAGTTTAAAAAAATGGGGAGAACACAACACAAAAACTTATATTCTGGAATTAAAATACATGTAAAGCAAAAAGAGCTACTCTTCATAGAATTGAACTTCTGAGTTAGTATACACATGGACAGGAAAATAAATGAAGAGTGTTCCATTAATGGGAGCTAATGGTTTTTTGCTACTGGAAGTCCTTATAATGTACTTCTAAAAATGCTGAGCTCCTTTAAACCTCTT
Source organism: Podiceps cristatus (assembly GCA_000699545.1). Taxonomy (NCBI): domain Eukaryota; kingdom Metazoa; phylum Chordata; class Aves; order Podicipediformes; family Podicipedidae; genus Podiceps; species Podiceps cristatus. The sequence continues at coordinate 7,958 of KL268424.1, forward strand.
GACTTAAAGCAGTTAATGCAAACTTTCCTATACTCACCACAATGTTTGCAGCAATGACCTCTGGATCCACACACACCGACTCAACAAAAAAAGTCTTCAGCCCAAACAGGAAGTCACATGTACAGAAGGAAGGAAGAAAGAAGATGCATTAAAACACCTTTGGAGACTAACACACACAAACAGCATGTTGCTCACTTCCATGCTAACCGCTTTTTAATACAGCCATGCCTTAAATTTCCCTCCATTTACTCAGAAGGCTTCTCCAGACCCTCTCATCAGAAACTGTTGGCTTACCATTTCCTGACGCATCGTGCTCTATACTATTTTCCCAACAATGCTTAAGTGGAAAAATTTTGCAGTGAGAAAAATGTAGGTTGGAATAGGAAGAAATAAATGCAGAGGATGCAAGTTCAGCTGTACAAATGGAAAACTAATGCTTCTGAAATAACCATTTAGAATTCTTTCAACTAATGGAGTAGCCTCACTTAAAAAAGAGGTTTGTGTTTTGCTGTCTCAAAGGTTTATGGAGATTTAAGTTTAGAGGAAATGGAAGATTAGTGCAAAACAGCTAAATGCCAAACCAATCCTGGAGAGGAGCCAGAATCAATCCTGGACAGAAGGCAAAAAGCCACACAAAGTTTTTGGTTCTATGTGTTAGTTCTATGTGTTAGCTCCTATGTGTTCCTGCAGCAAAAATCTGAACTGTGTTAAGAACTGTATTTTAAATAGTTCTTGCTGATGGTACACTCAGAACTACAGGTCCAGGATGACAGAAGTGAAGCCACAGCATAAAAGAGATTAGCTTCAAACAGTCCAAACAATAAATATGAGAAAAACAAGGATGGGGTGACTTTTCATCACAAACAATGCTTGAGAACACAAAATGCTCTATTGCCTAAACATCTAGGAAGGATGCAGCTTATGCTAATGCACTTCTTAACTGGGAGTACAGATAAGGGTAAAACTATCCCTGCCGTACTTGTTCAGGCATTAGCTCACAACTCCTTTGCTTTTGACTCACCTTATATCCATTTTCTTCACCAAATTTGTAAATAGTTTCTCTACGTTCTCGAGTAGTGTTTGTAGCATCGAAGACCTAGGAATAATTTTGAAGAGAGAGAGGAATTTTAAAAGCCTCATAGCCTCTGAAAAACACTGTGTTAGTAACAAAAAAATAAGGCTTCAAAATCCCTCAATGTGAAGGAAAGCAATGAAAACGCTTCCCCTTCCCTCTACGCTGCTCCCTCAACATGCTCAACAAAAGACATTCCTACTTTACACACAGTTTTCTAAATACTAAAAAAAGGTAGTATTTCAAAAGCACTACTAGCAGAACACTGTATTTGGAAGAAGCAACCGGAATTTATGCCTAACACATAATACACAACAGAATCTTCCTCCTGGCACATATCAGCAGCTTTTTAGTGAACTTATACTACACAAGCGGGGGGGGGTCAACAAAAGACATTCCTACTTTACACACAGTTTTCTAAATACTAAAAAAAGGTAGTATTTCAAAAGCACTACTAGCAGAACACTGTATTTGGAAGAAGCAACCGGAATTTATGCCTAACACATAATACACAACAGAATCTTCCTCCTGGCACATATCAGCAGCTTTTTAGTGAACTTATACTACACAAGCGGGGGGGGGGGGGGGGGACCCAGTTTAAGCCTGAAGACACCAGTGTTTTACCAAAGTATGAAGTTTGCCAAAGTAGAAAGTTTACCTCATGCCCCAGGCAGAAATTGTAATAGTTAAACGGTTTTCCCTGATGAGTTAATTAAAACACCACAGAGCTGTGTCAGTAGTCTTAAGAAAAACAATATTAGGCACAAAATATTACTAATGTGAAAACACAGTGTCAATAGTTGAAGCTGATGTTTTGCATCCCATTATTAAATACGCCAACATGCAGCAATTTACTTCGAGTTTCTCCTGCTCTCTTCAGCGATTTCTCATGTCAGTAACACCACTGCCAAGCAATACCCAGGATGCTTTTTGTTCAGTAAGTCTTTACCTTTCACTTGAAATGCTATCAAATAAAAACACAAGCACAACCACAACAACAGATGTGTTTAACAGTACACTATATAATGTGGAGAGAAGGGGAACATTTTTCTTAAGTGTTACCCTCTCCCCAGTTAACCCCTCAAATCACAAGGGTAGTTGCATCATCACTCTGAACTTAAGTGCTCCTTTCTCTGCAGCGACCTTACATAGAACTCCAAAACAAAACAAGAAAAAAAATCTGATATACAGAAGAGATACTGGAATGACTGACGTTGTATATTATCCAGAGGACACACACAGTTTT
>KL268427.1:4216-17759 GCA_000699545.1 Podiceps cristatus
TCGAACCTTCTTTTAATAAATTTTTGTACGTGAAGTATTTTCTCTGTTGTACCAGAGACCTCCTGGAATCATCCAATACTAAACAGATGATAACAGAGCTGATGCAGTTGATGAATTTGAGGAATTTCTCATAAACTGACTAACAAGCTGTGAGCAGTTTCCTGTTAAGTAATAAAATTATGTAACATTTTAGACTGCTCTGCCTAAAAAGAATGTGGTGTATGACCTCAGCATCTGTATTATCTTGTAGCTGGATAAACACTGAAATGTCTGAATGAAAGTCTTTTAAAGTAAGTATTTCTTTTGGCATATTGATGTTATAAAACACATTCCTTGGAACAAAGAAGATGTTCAAACAATCATCAAGTGAATGAACCTCTAAACCACTTACCACGTACAAAGCCTGAGTCAAGATCAGATACTGTCTTCCTCAATGCATTAGTACCCATGTATTCATGCAATTTTTTCTGACTAAAGTACCCTTGCATAATATATCTCTCTAAGGGTACACATAATTAGATCTCTCCGTTAAACAAAAGTGTTCTCTGATGTTATGCATGGAAATATTCTGACAAATTACTGAATAAGACTGAAAATGTATCATCACTGGGCATCACCAGACAGTCCACTTTTACTCAGTGCCTCAGGGTTATGTTTGCATAGTATACCTTGCTTCTTATTCCAGTATAAGTAGAAAACATAACAGAATGATGATTTAATTTGATTTATAAAGGTGAGTTCCTGCAGTAAATATGTGAATCAGAATACAAGCTCTACTAATGATCTGTTATTGGACAATCACCTCACTTTCATAACCAATTAACTGTCTTGCTAGTGATCTGGAGATTTTCAGGGACTACATTTCTTAAAATTAATTCTGGGATTTGTTTGCTTGTGTGTTTTAGTGGGTTAATTTATTAGACTGTACGTGAAATTGTGAATTTAACTGAAAGAAAACAGGCTGATTATAGAAAGCATTTATTTTGTGCTTGAAGGATTTCCTTTTGAATGCCTTGTTGTTAAGATGCTCATAATTTTGGGGGGGAAGAATGGAATTATGTCATCATTTCAGTAGAAATTTTTCATTCTTTGTTTCAATTCTATGTTGATTTGTTGATAAGCCTGAGCAACGTAGGTTTGGGGGGATCTTAGCACCTGATAAGAATAAAATCCAGGACATTCTTATTGCAGGACTGAGCACAAAATGGCCGATGTTAAGCAGTCATGTATGTGCTCCTGATTGCTCCTGCTTTGACCAAGTTGGGTGTAAGACAACAGTGTGCGCAGCAGAGCTTGTCTTAAAACTCCATAATTGCTCATGAAACATGGAACTATAGTTGTGTGGGACTCATTGCTGTGAAGTACCTGGCAAGAAGAATTAGCCAGAAGTAATCAGGGCAGCTGTTAGTTATTCTAATACCACTGAACAAAGAAGTTTTTCGTCCCCCTATCTGTATTAGGCAAAATAGATAGTGAAATATTTTCAGGTAAGAGGCAGCATTATTAAATAAGGAAAATCATCTGTTCTCATCTCCTACAGACTACAGAATTTGCCATAGCACCTTCATACCTTATTCCTAGTCCAGTGGTTGGAGCTGGAAGTAGCATTTGGGAAAACATACAGTCTTGTTTTAAAGATTTCCAGTAATGGCTAATTGCTGTCTCTGTTTAAAACAGAAAGTGCAACATGTGTTCTCAAGCTCTGTCATGACATGAATGAAGGTTTAATGTATTATTTTAATTGTATAACTTTTCCATAGCAACTACAGGAGGAATTAATATTTGGGAAAATATCTTTTTATTTTTAGATACATTTAGTTTGACAGGTCTTTTGACCTTTTTAAAAAAGACTTATTATGTAATCACTTTTCATTATATCTTCTTGTCACCAGTTGTTCTTCATAACTGGCAGCTGTGAAGAAAATCAGCACCTTGTGATCACCATTACAAATTGCTAAAAATTCAACGACTACTTAAAAAGATCTCTGCTGTAAGAAAACATGAGGAATCTTAAGTTTTGATCTTATGTAGAGTTTCTATAGATAGTCTTCCATTTTTTGCTTGAAGAGCACAAGCAAAACTTCCTGAAACCTTCTCTAAACCTCTTATTAACAAATTCAGTGGTAGAATGTACAAGAAGGGATGACACAAATACTAACACAACATTTGCACTTAACTTTTAAATGCAGTGGGTTTTAGTATAAAATCATTGTAGATGGTTGCATTTGTCATCAGTGACTGCACAAGTGGTAACCTGCATGTGTTATGTGTGTTCTGGGTATACAGATATACATGGAGCAAATACTGTGTTAAATATTAATATCTGAAGGCTGAGAAAAAAGAAATTAAAAATGGCTGAGATAAAGCTACCTGTTTGATTTCTTTTGTAAGAGAGAGTATATTAGACTACCATCTGTGCCCAGTGCATACAGATGGTCTGCAAATGGCATAATTTGCATAGTCCTCTGAGAAGGCAGTAAATTGAATAAAATGCAGTTGTGTTACCATTTTTTTAAATCTACATCTCTAGATGTTGGTGTGCAGGCTCTTGGTTATGTTAAAGTGACTTTCTGGCTTTAGGACGTTCCAAAATACACAGACCTCTCATTTGTGGATCAGTTTAGTTCACCATAACCTCCAGCGTCCATTAGGACAAGAGCATTATTCTGTCCTAGCTTACTCTCTCTGTAGCTCTTTACCAGACCTGTTTGTAAACAAGCTCTACAGATACACTACTCCTTCTGTACTCATATTTGTCATGCCTTTGACTAAACTTGTGTCTGCATTTGTAAATTTCTTTGAAAGAACAGTCCCTGTGAATATAACCAATACACTCTTCACTCACTTCTACAGATGTCAGTTTTCACTTCTTGTTGCCTTTCTTGGTTTTATCTGTATGTGTCAGTGAGCTTGCTGAGGTTTATGACTACCTGAAAAAAATAGGGGAAGAGATGAAAATATATAGCCCTATGAGTGTTGGTAATGCTTGTGGTATCTGCAGATATTTTGGGAAATAAAATAGCTTCTAAATTCATAGGAATCAAAAAACTGTGAATAGTGTTGATGGTAATTTGCATTTTACTTGAATAAACGGTCATATTTTTCATAGCATTCATTCAGCTATGCAGCCATAGTTTGTATACATAGACTTGCCATTAAATAGAAGCTATCTGTAGGTGCTTTAACCTGGAAGAAATCAAAGTTGCCACAAGCAAATTTTTCAGCCTGTATATATCATAATGGATATTTAACTGTTCCTAAGATTAACTCTTAGATAATTTGCCTGCATGAACAGACAAATCTATGTCAATAAAAATAAACAAGGAAAAGGTCATTGTAGACCAAAAGCTCATGCTTACTAGTGCCCAAAAAGTTTGTCTGTATTTATAAAACACATCACATTTAGCATCCTAAGAGAGCAGCCAAGTGCAGCAGTATTTCACCTTTTCATAATGTAGGTAAAAAAAAGAAGAGCTCTTTATTTAAACAGCTAAATGAACTCAAGTCATAATGAAGCTTAATGTAAAACTGAATCCTTCTATGTTAAAAAAAACCCAACCCAAAACACTAAGAGTTATTGTTTAACAAAGCAGTGTCCAGTGAATCTACAGCAAATAGAAGACCATAAAACTAGGATTAGGTTGCATGTCCTTTTTAAGGAATTCAGTGAGCTCAACTACGTGTAGTTAACAGAATGAAGCTTGGTAGGGGGGCACTTATTTTTTGCAAAGCAATGGAAGAGTCTCAAAAACCATAAACAATATGATTTCCCACTTTGTTAAGGTAATTAAGAGGTGTCACAGACACATATTAGAAACTATATTGAATTTAAGAAATTACAAAATACTGTATATGTTTTTACATTCTATTAAAGAAACCGTTACCAAGATGATGTGTAGCTCTGGTTTTGATACTGGAAAGAAGTTGAGCACACATTCTAGAACATGTATAAAAAACCATAAGAACTATTCAAGAGTTAACAAAATTGCTGTGTGACATGAAAATAAAGGAGCTCAGGGTATTTTGTTTTTATTTATGTAGAAAATGGATAAGCTTGGTCACAGTTTCAAAGCAGGAAACTTCTGCTAATAGAAAGTTATTTAATTTAGCATAGAAAGGCATAACGAGATCCAAAGGCTTGAAACTGAAGCTAACTGTATCGATTCTACATAGAGCATGATTTTCTTAATAATGAGGATAACTAACCACTTGAGCACTATACTTCAGAAAGATAGAATATCGCATGGAAAGAGAGAAAACCTCATTTTGAAGCCATTTGAAGTACAAAACCTAGGACTATGGCATTTATTTGTGCCAGAATATGCACTCTACTTAGTAGACAAAAAATTAATGTATGTGAGATTTACAGAAATTCCACGAAGGAACTGTAAAACTATGTGTTCCAGGAACTGAAGGTAGCTATGTTCAGAACTGCAAATCTAGGTGATAAAGATGTTGTTTTCATAATTGTTATCTTTTGTCAGAATCCATCCTGTGACACAGATACAACTGACTAACCTTCTGGTTGGTTTAGTTGGTTAGTGGTGTGGTTGAATTCTTTGACCAGTCTATTACTTAATTATTTAGTTAAATACATGGGTGCTTTTTTAGCTGATAAATCACTCAGTGGAATAGGAGTTCTGCAAGAAAAAGCTGTCCCATATTCAAGTTACATGCTAAATCAATTTTACAGTCAGTTTATATAATGGAGTAACACCAGCCCACATGCATCTGCTCTTAGAGTGCTGCATATTCCAACTCAAACATGTACCAGTCAGTGCAGATCAGATGACAGGACTCCTTCAAGCATCAATGCTACTTCTGCAGTACTTCACAATTCCCATTTCTGTGTCTGTCTTTTAGTAGAATGGTGGATGTGAGCCCATGGTTTCTGCTTAATAATTATAATCCCTTACTTTAGTGTGCATTTCTGTACACAGATTGCTTTTAGTCATGAAAGAAGTTAGTTAAGTAGTCAAAAAAAAGTTAAGAGTTGCTTATTTACATAGCTTGGTGTCGTTTTCTTCTACAGAAGGGTTTCAGTTTTGAGAAAGGTGCCACATACAATTTACCAGTTTTTACTTGACAGGGGATATTTGTTAGCTGCTTGCATGCCTTGTCAGGTGGTCCTTTATGATGCCATGTCTTCAGTTCCTCTGCCTTGCAAGGAAGAATGAATCAGACTGCAGTCCTTGTTACTGCAAAAAAAAGTTTAATCAGATGCTAGTAAAGAATCACCCATTTTAAAGAAGGAAAACATGTCTTGCCTCTGGGTGTTCTGGTCCTAAGACGTTAAATACTTGCTGCGGGTAACACTGGTCTCAACTCCAGGAGTCAGTTCTAAAGTATCTGCACTCGTGGTTCTCAGTGAGCACACAAGACTTTTAGTGTCTGCATTCCATAATTACTAACCTCCCCCCAAAACGGAGGCACATCAGACCTGTATGTATCCTATATGAAAAACGAGTCATAGAATAAGAAATTTGTGGGATGCTGTGGAAAGTTCAGTCATAGATCATGCTTATCAGAAGCTTTGCCCATTGATACCTCTCCTATGTATGTAATCATTCACTGGCAGCTTTATTTTCCAGTAAAACATATCCACATGTACATGTGCTCTGACATGAGGCAGTCAAGATACAGTGAGTATGGATATGACATGAGAATATCATATATATAATAACTGATCTTTATACACGTGACCAAAAGGGATTTGGAGGGAAGATCTGAATCAGGTTGTAATACTATGAAATGGAAATTTTTTTCAACTTGTGAGGGAATGGACCAAGACACGAGAGTGTGAATTCTTTGTTAATAATGTATTATGCTGTCATGGAAGTCTGCATCTTGGAAGCTGAATTCAAATACTTTAAATTAGGCATCCTAACAACTGATTCATGATAAGCTTTGGAATAAGAGGATGATGAAATACTCTCCAAAAAACTGTTGTATACAAGTGAATACAGAGCAAAATGTCCTATTTTGCCCATACCGCTTTTTAAAATCAGGATTAAATGTTGTTTTCAGAAAGAACATTCTCTGTTGGAATGTTACTACTGTCACACTTTCACTGCTTGATGCATATAATTCTGATTCTACTTGTTTCACTCTAGATCCCAACAGACATCCAGGCTTATTTTTCATGTTTTTCCCTGTTAGGTATAAATTAGGATAATCTGGCATGTCTGTGAAGTCCCTGTGAGATCCAACATGCTGATAAGAGAGAGAGGATAGTGACTGGCTTTTATCCTTGAAACCCATTATGTCTATTTTGAGGTATTCAGATGTATCTGTATTAGTCCTCATTTTCAATGTCTTCAGAGATATTTCACTCACTCTGATTGCAGAGTCATTATTCAGTAAAAAGGCAAAAGTAAAAGAATAAATTCAGTCCAAAGCCTGTACACACAGCTACTTCTGCTGTATGTCCTGGTAGAGTACACTGGTATGAAAAGATTTGATGAAGTAAGGTTGTACTCCTCCATGCTTGGCAGCAAAGCACAGAATTTGCAGAAGATGGGGTAAAGTGCCAAGAGCATGTGCCAAGTCATCATCTCTCTTCAGCTCCTTCTGCTGGAAGGACCTCACCGAAGCTCCCAGAATGTTTGAAAACCACCATCAGTGAGTGATAATGCTATTTAAGCATGAGTCCTTGCTTCAGGGCAATTGGCCAAACTGAAGCAGACGGCACAATTTCTCTCTTATTTTAGTAATTTGTGAAGTATTTCAGGGTGAACATTTACACAAATAAATGTGAATTATTGGAGAGTGCTTTGTTTGTTTGGGATATGCTAAATGAAATCATCTACTTTGTTAGGATGTTTCCTAGAAAACTGACTTAGCATGCTACTGATGCTGGAGGGTGACAGCCGCTTAATCAGGGCAAGGCTAGTGTAATTTTCATTAAGGACAGTCATTAGCTAGTGCCATGTATTTATACTGAATATAAAGCTCAAATTAAAGGGAAACCACTTACCTGTTAAAACTTCCACTCAATTTGAAATCCCCAGTGGGTTGGTTGGTTGGTTTTGTCACTAGTCTTGCTTCCTCTCACCTTAGAACAAGTAGTGAGGAACAAGATAAAACAAGAGTGCCACAGAGCAGTCACTCAAAATGGACCAAAGGATTACCATCAACCCTTAAAATGTATCCTAGAGTACCATATACCTTTATTGTCCATTTTAAGTAGGTTGTTTAAATGATACACCGTTTTTTATTATTTTATTGGTTATGATCATATTCAGGACTACAGTTTGGGAATAAGTGGCAAATGGAGTTACTTAGGTTTTTTCTCTATCTTGGTGCCCTATAAAGTAGTTATGATGTTTTCTAGACAGCTTTTCGTCTGTAGATATCAGTACACTGAGATCTGTGTCAAAGGAGATATTGTATTCTTTTGTAAAACATTCTTTCCAGCTTACAAATACGGAAATGAAGGCACAGGGAAGAAAAGAAATCTTTTTTCCCCCAAGGTTATCCATTAGACTAGTTGGCAAAGTCAGGAGTGGAGCTCAGGTCTCTCAGGGTCAGTGGTCTCCATTAAACTGATTATTTAACAATTGGAAAAGTAATTACTAAATACTTTAAAGTTTTAACCCTCAAATTTGCTAGTTGATGGACTTTACTTCTCTGAGGCCAATTTTAGAGTAGTTTACTGCAAGTCTCTTCACCTGTGAAAGGGGACAGAAAGATTCTGATATTTACCTGCAGTATCAGTGGACAGTTGGCATTTTTGTTCAGGGTTTTACAAGATGCTGATATGACCACATATAACAAGTATATAGGGGTTTACATTGTAAAATCTTGTTTCTGATTGTAATCTTGATGTTTTGAATACATATGGAGGTGTTTTACCTATTTCATACAACATGGTTGTTGATAATAAATTTCATATTCCTCCTTTGTTTTACTTTTTTTCTTTGGTAATTTTCTGGAACAGCAGTTTCTTGGTAAAGTCTCTGACTTGGATGGGAAAGGCTATCATCTAAGTTAGGGAGATGGCAGTTTAGCATGCAGAGAAAAAGACTAAGAGAACAGATAGAAAGCTACATTGATGATATATCTGGACAAGAAGATACTACTGCAAAGCAGTGTGTCGTTATTGATTCCAGGTGAACTAGCTGGGTTGCCAGAAGCAATGTTAACTGTGGTTTCACTCAGACTGAGGATTGGGCTTGGGAATGTAGTTCGTAGCTAGACTTGGGTAACTCTGCATGGCACTGCATTGTACTTGTGTTGATGAGACAAAGTGCAATAGTTACATGTGAGCTTTTATATAAGTGTGAAATTACTCACTCTAAAAAGCATTTTCTCGGATTTAAAAAAGAAAACCTGCTACAGAACTCTGTTACTGACCTTAGTCCTAAATTATTAATTTTATAATGGCTTGATAAGTACAAAAATCTGATACATTCATGTGTTATATGAACCAATAATGTGTAAAAACAAATTTAAGATGCATCCAAAAAACTGTGTTAATTCATGTACTTTATTTCACAGGCAAAAAAACAGGCAAGAACAGATCACTCACAATTGCACGTTTCAGGCTGATGATGTTGGTACTTTAATTAGAACAGTGGAAAGTCAGCATGAATTCTTTTGTTTTACAGAAAGCAAGAAGAGATGAGGTTAATTAAAGGTTAATTAGAGTTTAATTGGTAGTTCTTTTTTTTTTTCCCTCTTTATTTCTGGTGTTAACAGAAATGTTAGAATCCTTGACTTTGATGGCAACAGCTTGGGCAGGCCTGGTGTTGATTGCTACTGCCAACATGAAAGTGGTGCTGCAGTCCTGCAGCTCCAGTTCTTAATCAACGAGGTAAGGACATATTTACTCAGATTCTTCTGTATAAATTTAGTTGAATAAGTCAATTAGTGTATTGTAATTGACTGATACAACTTCTCACATTGATAAATTGTGCCAGCAAGTAAGTGGCGTACATCCAGAGGACGTTCACCATACAGCCTTTTAGAAGACTATTTATGGGACTGCATGCAGGGAAAAGCATTACCTTCATATACATCAGTATAAAATACTAAACAAAAGGCAGTCAATAGATGAATGTGTGCAGATAGATGTAAAATCCATTAAATTACTAAATATGCTGCATGGCCTATTTCAAATAGAAATTAACAAATGAGGGAAAGATATTGATGGTTATTGGCTGAAAAGCTCAATAGTTGGGAATATGCTACTACTTGAAGCAAGGAAAAGCAATTGCAGGGGTCATCAATCAAACCAGCATGGTTAGTCTTTGTAAATGGTTTGTTGAAATCAAGTTTAGACAACATGAAGAAAAAGTGACAGATTATAGTTTGCTTTGTGAAGAAGATCTCTGGAGATGGTAATAGGGGAAGAAGACCTTCTGAAGCATATAAATCTGTTGTGGTTTTTTTTTTGTTTTTTTTCCCTAGAACCTCATAATTTGACCAGATTATAAACTAGTCATAGTTCAGCTTCAATTAATTTTCTCCCATGATATAAGGAAACACTTTTGACTGTTTCTAATCATGAAGATCTTAGAACTTTTCAAGGAAAGAGTTTCAATTTTGTGGGGTTTTAAACCTGGGAAATATTTCCTTTTTTTCTACACCTGTTCTGTACCTGAGAAAGTACCTGAACCACAGAAACCGAGGAGGGAGGAGTGAAATTTTAGAAACAATCAAGCCAGAGGAATTCTTCAGAGGAAGGCAGAAGTGAAAACAGGGAGGCCAAAGTTTAAATCAGTGTTCTTTTTTTTCATTAGGCAACCAGCAGAACCCCTAATACATAGGATTCATTTGATTTCTGTGGTGTAGATTCTCTCTGACATTGGTCCAAACTCTTTGGGAGATAAGAATTAAAGCATGGATTCCACTGTATTAGAGAAGTACCCCCTTCATAAATTTCATTTGCATACATTAACATTGAAAATAGCAGTTGCTAGCATTAGGAAGGCCATCCAAGATGCAAAAAGAGAAGTTATCTGTCAGTCAAGGAATGAACTAATCTTTCAGTTACATCCTCACCCTTCCTCAGAATGAAGCATTGCCTTCTGTTTTGGCAATGTCTAGTTCCTCTCTACAATAGTAATACACAGGGCTAGATCCTTTGTAATAAACCTTATCTGAGGTCTAAATGTAGGAAACCACTGCAGCAGCAGTAGAGAGATTCCTCTGTAGTCCATATTCTCAAGCTACCACTGTTCCATAGTGAGGAGAAAGATAGTAGGAAAGAGGTAGAATAAGTTCACTTCAAGCTGACCAGGCAGATAGAGGTCTGGACCTTGGAAGATACCAATTTTGGGCACATCAGAAGCAGAACCAATCTTCAGAGTATTTGAACTGTGATAAAGGGTCTGTCCTTTTGAATACATCTTTTAGTTCTTCCTAGGCCCTCTCCTCCTGCTACTTGTCCCTACTTTCTTATCTGCATCTTCTTTTCACAGTTCCAGTTTTGAATTTCATGTTGTTGATATGACTACTAAACTGTGCTCGGCCCTGTCACTTGTGTGTACGTGTGTGCACCAATCCCTTTTTCCTTTAGTTATATCCTTCACGCTCACCTTTTAAGTCTTGTCTGTCCTCTTTTTCATTAATCTCTATGCTTATGTGGAAACACATGAGAGTTCACATTTATAATCTTGGTACAAAGCTTTAATTTGCTTTTTAAATTGATGGAGTTTTAATTTAACTTTGGCTGATCTTATACTAACAAAATATTTACATTTACCACATCAGTTCAAATTGACTATTATTTATAGTAGAATATGTTTTTTCTAGAAGAAAGCAACCATTTTTCATAAACTGTATCATCTTCTACAGGTAGATCATTAACAGTGAGGATCACTTAAGAGTAAGAATCTGCAGAAAAGTAATATGTTGTGCTGTATCTTGTGTCTGCTCTAGGGTGCTTTGGTCAGTGCAAGTGCAGATGATGCACTTCATTTGTGGAATCTCCGGCAGAAACGACCAGCTATCCTACATTCTCTGAAATTTAACAGAGAAAGGTAAGACTATGACACAAAATAAAAATTACATTAGAAAAAAAACAAACCCAACTTACTTTCTGGATTTGTAATAATACATGCTTATTAGTTTTCCTTTCTAAAGGAGGGTGTGGTTTTGCCTTGAAATTTTTTTCTTCCATTTTTGAGTCTTTTTTCCACAGAACAAAACCTTCACTTTCTCTTTCTACAGTCTTCTCAGAACTAGAAAAAATTTGTGCACTTTTTATCACAATGTTTTTCATTTTACCTTCTATTTGGATGAACCGGTATGAGCAATAGTGTGTGTGTTTTTCTAAAGACCAGACACAGGCAATGTGATCCTTTAGGCTGATCTGTTGTTCTTCAGTACTAGCCAGAACACCTCAGCTGGCTGTATCAGGGACATAATTCTTTTCTCTACCTTGAAAGGTTTTATTTTTGGGGTTTTGTTTTGTTTTGTTTTTTTAAATACTGGAAGTTTAGCAGAAATAAATTGTGAATTCAGGAAACTATGGTAAATATCAAATGAATCAGAGACTGTTTTACTAAATTTTACTTTATCAGTACCAAATGGTAGAAATTCCTACTGAAAATAAATTGGTTGTAATTTTCAAACTCAAACAGAAGCTGAGCACTTTAATCTGTATTTAGTCACCCAAATAAAACCTGCTACAATATTATGATGCTTGAATGCTACACTTTTATTAATATTAAGAAAAAAAGTCCATGTTTCTATTAAGGAATTAGGTCAGTAGTCAGAAGAGTAAGGTTTAGTGCATAAATGCAGCAGACGTTTTTTGTGAGATCTTGAGCAATACAGCTATGCTGTACTTCATCTTTGGGATGGACTTTTTTAAAATTTGAGAACATAGGTATAACACATAGTATGGTATGGACTGGAAGTTTAAGTGTTTACTGTTATTCTCTTACTATATACATTCAGTGTTTCTTGAAATGCATCAGCTTCTCTTAGATATTTATATACTTGCTTGTGCAGTAGTGAAAGATATCAGTACTTTACCAGAACTATGAAGTAAACAGGCTCATCAAAGCTTTAGTTGCCACAAATTTGAAAATTATTATGGAAAAAGATTTTTTCTTTGTTGTTTATTATTCAGATATATATCACATTTGCACTTAAATGTCGCCAAGGTATAAGTTTTGTTGTAGGAAAATAGAAAATATACATCCTAATTCCAAAGAGTTTATGACCAGTAGCAAACCCAAGAGGTTTGGGACTGCATGAGGGAAGAGGAAAAAGAAAAATTATATGTACATTTGCTAGCTGATTCTGGACAGTAATTCATTTTTTGATGAAATACTCGAATCTTGGTGTTCTCATCAGGTAGGTACATTATCCACAATTTGTCAGTGATAAATCTAAATATTGTAGAAGTTATTCCAGTAGATCTTGGTCTAGCTCTCCCAGACAGCAACCTTCCATACAACCTAAGGAATCAATACTTATAAGAATGTAGTGTCTATTCACCTGTTTACCTGTCATTTCTCTTCTTCTCTAGTGTGGTATCTTGGTCAGAATTTTATCGGAATTTCTTGATAAAATAAACTCACACACATTTGGGCTTTGCTAAGAGCAAAACATTTGTCATCACATTTACCCAAATTTTCTTTTCCTCTGACAGCTTAAAACATGGGACAAAATATTTTGAAGTAATTTAGTTGGAATACTGTAAGTAGATTTGTAGCACACTGGTTATCTTTCACTTACGTGTAGCTTTCAGTTTTAAGACACTGAATGGTTTGTGAATAATACTTTACTAACAAAATGCACTTTTGTAGCCATTTTGTAGTCGTAGCTTGCAACCTCTCCAGATTTTCTTTTTCCTTCTGACCTATTGTTAAACTAATTTGTCTTCTGTGAGGGATTTTATATGGTATGTTCTTGGTGACCAGCTATCTCCTAGAATATTATACCACTGCTGAAATAATTCTGGGATATGCTGATGCAACATTAACAATATTAACTTGTCTCTGGTAATTCACTGCTCCTTTACCAAGTGTCTCCTTGGAGCAAGTGTAGAAGGAACACTGAAGAAGGAGACATAATGGCAAACTGATATTTTGTTCTACAGTGTAATGCTTTTTAGCAAATTCTATGTTTTTGCCTTGTATCAAAATATAAGGTTATCATCTTAAATTTCTGTTGCTATAATTGGAATGTAATATAATGCATGAAGAACCTTCAAGAAAATATAAGTGTAAGTAATGTGTTTCAGCAGTCAGCCCCCTATCAAGAGCTGTAATGATAACATGGTTACTCAAAGACATGCTTGACAGTACCGTATGTTTGATAATATATGATTTGCTGTTCCATTTACAAAGCGGAAGCACGGGTAAAACTTTTTAATTTCTGGAAACACTCCTTAAGAATCTCTTCAGTACTTTTGAAGGATAACATTATGCTGATGCTCCTTATGTTAGTCCCTCCTTTTCCTTATATGATGTCATAGGAGATGCCAGATTCATCTTTAGTAGACATTTTAGGCAGAATAAATAACTTAGCTACGGGAACTAGACACTGTCTCTATCGGCTGCAAAGAATCATAGAATCATAGAAT
>KL268428.1:7330-37873 GCA_000699545.1 Podiceps cristatus
TGCTGTCACCTTGTTTCACACACTAAATCCAAAACACAGGAGCTGCTGAAGACAAAACTAGCTCCCTCCTGGCTGAAACCAGGATGAAGTGAGAAGTCATACTATGGCAAAAGAGTTGTCTTAAGTCCGTGTTTTAGACTCCATTTCTTCTTTGTGGGAGTGAAGAGGAGAGAAGGGACAATGGTTAGGAGCCTTGACCTTTTCTCCAAGCTGTAGGCTGCCAGAAAGCACTCTTGGGGGCTCAGTAGTTAAGTCACTTTATGTGTTTTTTCCTCATCCCATTACAGCATTGCTTATTTTCCCCATAACACTCCTGTTCTGTAGTTGCTATGACAATTTGCAGCATTACTTACACTGCTAAACACACGCAGAGATCAAGAGAGAGACTTCTTTCTTTTCCAGAATTTAATAGTCTTCTGCCTTGTGTGGGAAAATTATGCTCAGTCCTGCTGGTTACCTGCACTAGTAGGCTAGTTAGATGCTCTAATCCGATATAATTCTGGTGCAATATCATCCTCAGGCATGGGTACAGCTCACAACCTACCTGTTACAGAAAGGAAACAAGCCTAGAAGATGAACCAGTAACAGTAAATAAAAAGCCAACACACTGAAGGCTGCGCTGAGCTCCCTCTTCAGCATGTGGAAGCAATTTTGAGGGAGCCAAGGGAGACTGAGCAAACAGGCAAAAAAAAAAAAAAAAAAAAAAATCAAATAGGACCTTGGGGGTCGCACACTGTCTGATTAACAGGCCAGGAGAGTCAGTCCCGTCCTTTGCTTTTAACATGTGACATTGAAGACATGCATTACTCTTTCTGGCTGCCCTTGAACACGTTTGTCTCCAAAGCTGAAGGGCTCCCCTGGATGACAGCAGCTCTGCCAAGTCCCCCAGAAAGGGCTATAAACACCAAGCACATCTGATCCTTCAAACTAGTCCAGAAGGGCTCTCACTTGGACACAAAACCTGAAATAATTATTTTAATCTTGTTTTGGGGAAGGGAAACAAAAGGCTGTGCGTTTGTCCTGCAGTTTTTAATCCAGGTGAACCAAAGAAACACTCAAATCACGTTTCTGCTTGCACTGTCCAATGATCAAGTATCTGCTGTTCCCCATCACATGCCTGATGAACACAAGGGCCAGGTCCCCCCGTAAGGCATCAGACACCCCGACCGCAACAGGTACACAGGAGCTATCAGCTTATCACAGCTGAAAATTTAGCAGTTCCACATCAATCTTGTCCCTCGATAATTCCTTTTCCAGTGGGCCTGGCCCTTCTTTTGCCCTCATTTGCACGGGACATCACTGCTGCAAAAGTTACAAACATACATTAATATCCCTAGCTCTTAACATCTGACCACAGCAATGCACCTGCAATCATCTTAATGCTTATCTGATAAACTAATGCTTTATAGAAGCAATTGCGTTCCCTCTCTATCACCTTACCTTAACGTACTCTGAAAGGCTGGAGCACTCCATCCCCCTCCTCCCTCAAAAAGTCATTCAGAATATAAAAAGAAACTGGATATTAGCTGGCTCAGCAGGAGGAACCACTTGACATTCCTCAGTCAGAGGAGGGAGAAAGGGAGGTTATTGTAAATTGGAGTGGACAGTCACAGAGTCGTTTCTCCTTGCGGTACAATCTGTCGTCTCCGTGCAATAACCTGCATTTGAAGCGCTCTACCCTGAGGATACCCACTGTTCATAAATCAGCTGTATGGTCGTTGGGACAACCCACAGGGCCAGGCTTCCCCAAAGATTTATAACCTCCCCGCTATCAAACGGTCTGTGAGTAAGCACAGCTAAGTGCGTACAATACCACGTTGTTTCCTTCTGTGCTGGAAAAACCCCGTGAACCTCACCAGTATACATTCTTCCGTGTCCCGACTTCAGAGGAAGAGCACAAAACTCCCATTGATCAACCAGCGGAGCTGTTAGGTCAGGGCTAATGCCAGCCGTATTTGTGCCAATCTTCTCCACTCTGCTGGTTTTATTTTGTTTATCTCTGGCACCTGGGTTAATTGCTGCAATTGAGTGATTCGGGTGGTGCAATGGGATGTAAATGAAGTAGGGGAAAAAAGAAGGGAAAAGACCTGGGTGGGCTGCAGAGGCATTAGGAAAAGCAAGACCAGCTGCATCCTGCAGAAACCCAGGTCAGCTGAAAAGTATAATATGCACTTTAAAAAGTTAACAGTGCAAATTCAATAGGAGGGTTCAGATTGTTGGTGGTTTTGCTGACCCAACAGCCCCATCAGCATCCTGGACGTGCAGCGCTCAGGGCACTTGCAGGCTGGAGTTTGTCCCGTCTACCCCACTGGCCCCTCTTGCCTTGGGTCATTCTGTACTCCAAGATTGGGAACAATAACATCAGCTGACTGAACTCCAACTTAGGCATTTATTATCGAGCATGAGCGATGTATCAAGCACAGCTGCCCAGCTTTCTTGTCAGAATTAATACGCAAGCACTCCCACAATGCTGCACAGATCAGCAAAGGGTCTGCTCTGCAAGCTCATCTAATGGAGGCCAGGCCTTTTTCTGGCTTCATCCTTCTTTGAGAGGCTCTAGGAACAACAAGCAACAGCCTGGTTAAGGACATGGATGGGTCTAGATTGCAGCATTGAGGCATATAACCTTTTTTTCTATGTGTAAGAAAGAAGAGTCAGCTTTCCCTGTTACCTTAGTCCACTGTTGTCCCCTCTGCCCGCAAACCTGACAATGTGAATCACCTGTTTTTTATTCCAGCATAACTGAGTCTCAGTGCAGAAGACACTTCTTAGCTCTTCTGGTAGAGAAGCATTTTCAAAGATGTAAGATTTTTTGACGCCTGTCACTCCCGAGAGAGAGTCTCCACCTGGCAAAGAGAGGTGACAAAGTAGAACAGGACCTGAAAGGGTCTTTCACTACCACAGACGTTAGGCCCCTTCAGTGATAAACCTGCTGTTTGAGCTCTTCTCTGAATAAAAGCCTCATTGCCCAGAGACCATTCCTTGCTCCTTTTGTAAGATTTCCCATGACATTCTGCACTGATCTGCTTTTACCATGACAGCCACTGACAGCCACTCCATGCTCACATCAGATCTCCCCTTATTCCTACCAAAACTAGCAAGTAAACAGCATTATCACTCCTGGAAGTGAAGCTGGCCTTAGGTGACATCTTCCACGTCACATAGTCCTCTAGCTGCAGGACCAGGTGTTTAGCAATTGCTTGGAGTGCAACAGTTGCTACCATAGAGATAAATTATTTTTCTCACTTCCCGTCTGAAATAGCGCCCACAGCTATGCTCTAGCATTGGCACCCATATGGCCCTTACCCTACAGTTAGCCCTGAGCAACCTCTTCAGAAAAGCAACACACACTTTAGAATCATCACCCCAGACCTGCAGAGAGCAGAGACCTAAAGCAGAGCTTCCCCCATCAGAAGGGCTTTGGGGGGAAACACCTTTTCTATTAAACCATCTTCTCAGTCAGCACAATAGAATAAAACTCCTGGTGCTATTGGGAGGTTGTAGATTCAAGCATTTGAAGGATGCTTCAAGCATGTTAAGGATGAAGTTGAAAAGCTTTTAACTTTTAAGCTTTCATTAACAAAACAACAATTTAAGATTTCCATTTTTAAAGCAATCAAAAAAAGAAACTTTTGCTAATGGTTTTTAAAATAGATTGTAGTTAAAATCTCTTTATAAATATAATGGCTCATATTTCCAGGCTTGCTTTTTTGAGAAATCCACACACACAGAGCCCTGGCATCATTGTGTGCTAACTCTTGCTTTCATGTCAGGTTAACATAGTCTCCTCTTTTCAATTAGCACTTACAATAAGATGTGGATGGATGCCCAGAAAGACCTTGACATCCAGCTCCAGAGAGAAAGAGAAGAGTTCCTCCAGCCAGAGAAGGATCGCGTGAAAGTATTCAAGATGTTAGCCACTTCCTACATCAAATACATGCAAATCTTCCGTAACTTGGAGACAGCCCATGACCAACTCCTTCACCGGCAGAAACGGACAGCAATTCGGCAAGTGCTAGATGGTGTGATTGGCCGGATCTTGGAGATGAAAAAAGAGATGGTGGAGCTGGAGAACTCGGAGTTTCACTACATTGATGATATCCTGGAAGATCTAAAGCTCCTCCCGGTAGGTCTACCTCTACAGTAAGCAAATTAATAGGAACTTCACCTGTCCAATATTTTAAGGACAGTCACGTTAACTTGCAGTCCGTGAAGTTCCACCATGTGATTTAGCTTCCTGCATGTTCACTAGAGTATACTGGGTAATCGGTAATTATGGCATTTTTATTAAAGATCGGAGTACATTTGATCTATGATGAGCATTATATATTGGAGCAAGATTTTAAAGGTGAATCTGCTTGATCAATATGTTGCATTTCAGCTTCTCCATAACAGCACAGGCTCTATAGATTTAGCTTCATTATGAATGACAGCGGCTTGACTCTGCCCGATTTCCGTGTGGGATTAGATAGAAGATGGGCAACTGATAACTAAGGTACAGTCCACTTCAGTCTGCTCTTTGGGTCACTGAATCAGCCTGGACTCAGGCCTCTTCCAGAGATTACAGGTAGTGCTAGAAGTTGCATAGTCTGGTCTACTAGTTTGTAGTAGAGAGAACTACTAAAGTGACCCTACAAGTACACTGCAAGTGTCTTGGTGTAAAGGAGGTGGGAACTGGGAGCATATTCAGCATGCGGGGTTAGGGATTGCCTGATACAAAAGCAGCCCCCTGACAGACAGCTCACTAAACCAGATGAGTGTAATGGTAAGGCGAAGTCTGGAAGCTGTGCTCTAAAAGCAGTATGAAAAATTAGCTGCAAAAAGGTGGTTACTTCTCTCGCAGACAGCTCCACCTATTGTCAAATTCAGGTACCGCTGCTTTTCTAAATTAAAAAGGGTGGGAGCTTAAATTACTGCTTTTTTCAGGATCCTGGTTACAAAGTGAGATAAATTGCCTAATACCATTATAGCATTATTTTGATATTTACAAACATGTTCTTGTTTGCAATTGCACATCTGTTGCACTCTGCAAATTTAGGACAGTAATTGCCATGAATTTTCAACAGCTCTTTGCCCTCTGCGTTAACCACACAGCAAAGAACTATTTTAAACTATGAGAAGGCACAGTAGAGAGTATAATCGCACCTCCAGGGAAACTGATCCTTCAAATCATATTTTGAAATCATTAAGCACTGCTGTTTTCATGACTTCTCAGTAAATCCACCTGCAGCAAAAAGTTGGCAAGTCTAAGAAGTCATGCTTGACATCTGTTGAAAAAGAAGCATAAATACAAATTCCTGCACCACACCTTAATTTTAAGGAGATACCTACCTAGTACGAAAAAAAAAAAAAAAAAAAAGTCACCGAAGAGATTTCAGGCTTTTTCAAAGAAAATGTTGTTTTCCATAGTAGATAAGAATACAGATTTAGGGCTTTTTTATAAAATAATTACATATTCTTGGTTACAAAACAAAATTACCAGTCAGTACTTGAGAAATAACTTCTGTTTCTTAAAGAACCTGCCCAGAAAGGATCTCTCTAGTCCTTCCTTTCAGCATATTATCACAGACTGAAATCCAGCATGACCGTAGGCTGAGAACACAACAGAGTAGTCTCATTTTATGTCTTATACAATATGTTACATACTTTTTACTATGTCACCATAAGGCTGAGCTTCGTCTTTCTTCAGTGCTGTGCCTTGTATATTTGTACGGTTGCCTTCCAACACTCAGTCACTCCATTTCCTGGGGTAATTGTAAAGGTATTTGGATACATAAATCCCATGTGGAGCTGGGAGTGGCTAAAAGGTTGCAAATTTGACTGGAAGATAAACACCACAAACCTAAATTTCCAATGCTAGGCCCCAAAAAGAGATTATGAAATCTCCCTACTTCCTGCTCCCCCAGTCCCAGTTATCATAGCTTTAACCTCACCTTTATAATCAGTAAAAGGCACCGTCCGGAATCCCCTGTAACTAAAGCCCAGGTTTAGACATCAGACACACTCGCCACCCTGCCATCAACTGGCTCGCGCTGCTGCCTGACAGCGTAAAAGCCCTCTCACTCTCTGCAAGGCTGTCCAGACAAACCGCTTGATTTCTTGTACCTAGAGACAGCCAGGTCGGTAATCCAACCTAGAGCGATTTGCGCTCTTACAGTACAACATATAATCATTTCCATCAACAGTCAAGGATGATAGAAAGTGCAAACGAGGAGCTTAACAAGACAAATATTTAGAAACTTTAGCAGACCAGACCTCTGCCTTCATAAAATCACTCGGGATAAACACAGTCCTACTTGGAAGCTTTCTTACGCTGCTGTAATAGGGATGTTCCGGTCTGCGCACTGTGCAACTGAGGGAATTGGTAATGAAATCTTTAAGTTGGCAGTTCACAGTGGCTGTTTTCATTGTCCGCAGCCTTCCCTGCAAATTCTTGCTGCAGCAACGGAAAGGCCTTAGAGCTCACAAGCAGCACATACTCTAGATGTTCCTGAAACAGTATATAGAGGACACTGCACCAGTATGAACCAGGCCTCCAAAGAAACATTCCCCTCCCCAAAGAAATATTCTTGCCACTAATTATTCTCAAAGAATTGTCTCTGGTCTTTAGCACAAAGTATGGGTTATGCCACTCTGCAGCATCTTAACTTCTGGGCTAGTTTTTTGTCTGCCTGTCTTTTGTTTTCATTTCTCAACAAGAGTGAAATTCTACAAGAGAGAATCGGTAGAAATATGAATCAGTTACATCTTTTTAATGATGGAAGTGAGTACAGACAAACACTTCTAATCAAGCCTGGTTTGGGGAAGTGACTAAGGTATCATGGCCACAGGCAGTAACAGCTTGTCTACAGGTTGAAATACCTGTAAACGAGCAGAATTGTGCTTCGGTTCCTTGTAATGGTTAAAAAAAGAAAAAAAAAAAAAGGAAGAGAACAGGTCAATTTTTCATGTTGATTAAAAAAAAAAAGGGGGGGGATGATCATACAACCAGAGGTATTCAGTTTGGTGGAAATCATGTTGAAATTTCCAGCAACCCTGCCAAATATTTTAACAGTTTGATAATATAATTGAGCCATTGTAAAATGAAACATTTCTGGGCTGCTGTGGTTCAGAAACTGGGTTGATTTATTTGTTTTTGCTGAATTAGGCCTTAAGTAATTGCAAAGTACAGCCCAGCAGCTGTTAGAGAGGTCAAATACCCCAACACTCTAAAACATTCAGTCACCTCGGTTCCAAGTTAATTGCTTTATAAAGGTGTTCAATTAATAAATAATGCAATTTTAGTGCAGTTCTAAAAAGCATCTCACGACTGTTCCTCTAGGAAGACGTAGAAGTACCCATCCCAAGGTATTTCATCAAAGAAAAGCTGGAAGTCCTGCAGCAGAGGGAGAAAATCCTCGATCAGATTTTGCTTGAGGCTGGATTGCAAACACAGGTAAGGGTACCACATACCTCCATGATAACATGCTTTTTTGTTTGTTTGTTTGTAGCCACACAAGTCTGAATGCATGAGCCACTGAAGTGAGAAATACTTTTGTAGCAGTTAAGAAGTAAAAGTCTGTTTACAGATAAGGCACAAATAGAAAATTACATTTAATTTTCCTGTCTAACAATATCGAGTCACATCCTGAGTCTAGTTAAGAACAAAATGAATCGACTCTGTGCGCGTGTCAGAGGAAGGGCAGCACTTTGGCCAAGTCTAGTAGGTGTTTTATTTGTCTAGCTAACTCTCAACATGTAATTAGTGCTACTGAAATCAAGTTGGGATTAAATTTTACTGAACCAAGATTCCTGCCTGGAAGGGGCAAACCCCAGTGTTCAGGTCAGCACAACTGTTAGCATTCAGTTGTTTCTAACCTCCGAATAATAACCACAGTCTCTTCTGTACAGCTATAGAGCTCCAGCTTCTAGGAGGAGTAGAAAATAGAGTTTTGGCAGAGCAAAAGCCATTACAGAGAGGTACATGAGTGCTCCAGTGAAGATTGTTCTGGATTTGATATACTTTTGACCTTTCAGAAATGGCCTATGAGCAGTCATTGCTAACCCCTTGAAGTAAACAACTGTGCCTACTTGTCTGGGTGACTTCGATTCAGAGATGCTACAGCCATAGGAGTCCTGGTCAGGTCACTTAGTCAAACTGCTGCCCTGCCCCAGCTGTGGAAGTCTCCGCCAGTAACTGCGCTGTCGGGGGAGGCTTGCCTATTGATCCCAAAAAGCAATGGAGGGAAGGTTCCCAGGGAAAGCATCAGCACCCGTCAGACTGAGGCAGCCTACAGAGACAGAACACAGGCTCTCTACTAGGTTACTTTAATGGGCAGCTGCAGCCCTCTCGGCCCACCCTGTAAATCTTGGGGTTAATTCTCTGCTCTTCTAGACATTGGTCTGATGTGGAGATCCTCTGTTTTGGTACATTGCATCTTGAAGGCACTTTGTTTCCCCACAGTTCTGCGCTCTCCCCCTTTCAGTGTGGCACCTAGTACAGATGGGACTGTCTGGTGTGCAGCCAGCTTGCCTGGGAGCACCAGGCTCTTGTAGTTCAGGCTCTGGCAGGGCCCAAGTCTCCCTTGCCAGGATGCCACGAGAAGGGCACAGGATTCAATAAACATGAATAAAACAATCTCACCACAGGAGGAGCCCAGTGCCCTGTGCTGCACTTCCAGTTCGGTCACCCCTGGGATAGCTCAAGGGTTTTCGGCACTTCTGTATGCATCGTAACAAGCCAGGGACCCTCCTAACTGCTGTGTAACCAGCACTGTATTCTGCAGTGTCCATGGCAGTGCTGCTACGAGCCGTCTAACGTAAATCAAAACCAGCGGAGTTCATCAGAGGAGTCTGCTCTGCAGATCATTTGTCCGTCTATGCAATTCTGTTACAGAAGGTTCTGCTGAAAGCATGGTGGAGTGAGCTCCACACAGTATATGTAGAAGCATCAAATGTGAACTGTCTCCAAGAGGGGGATTAATTTTCAAGAAAGGACAATAATTCAGCTTTTCCAGGGGGAGCATGAGGGGTTAACAGGAGTTCTCAGGAGCGAGAAGGGGGAGGGCCCCTCTCTCCAGCTGCACTGTCCTGATGTGGTTTTCCCAAGCCTCTTCTATTTGGGCTGGCTCAGCACAGCCTATCCTTCCATTCAGCAAGAGAGCTGTGGTCCCAGCAGCACATTCAGAAATCCAGCCCTTCAGAAAAGGGCTAAAAAAGGCTAAAAGCCTAAGAAATTCTCCTTTTAATAGGACAAAGCCCTATGCTTCTTTATTTGTGGGGAAAAAAAATAACTAAAGAGACAAAGTTCAGCACAATGCATAGGCCATATAGAGCTATTGTTGCTCTCCACTATAGCATCAGGCTTTCCTTGTCACACATGAACACATCAGGTTCCTTCTACTGAAGGTCCTCAGAAAAACAAATCTCTCAAGATGTCAAACTTCCAAGATACTGCAAAATAGCACTGAGACAGGAGTCTCTGCTGTTTGTGACAGGGATTCTTCTGTCACAGAAGGTTTCCACAAGAAGTTCATTGCTCCTTTCATTTGCTGAGGTAAGCAGTTAAGAAAACACATCACTAATACTTTGCTTTGTCCATTCCTTTTTGGCTGCCTGTTGAAGAAACATGTCAAGGTCATGACCTTTGAAGAAGCCATTAAAACGATCCAGGTTGCAGAACGGGCTCGCCAAGGCCGTCGTCGAGCAGCATTCATGAAACAAATTTACCTTGAAGAGCAGAGAGAAAGACAAACTAAGCTTCAGGTCCAGATGGGTCCAAATCCAGATGATGCTGCCACTTACATTCAAAAGGTGAAATCTCTGGTTTAAACAACAGTCCTGGCAGAACCACATGACAGCGTTTTGTTCAGAACAGCATCAGTAGACAAGAACAGCTCACGGGACAGGAAGCATTCTGGAACGATAGCTTTCAGGGTGCCTAGCAAGGTGGAATGCATCATTTAAACCACTTAACAAAATAAGATCTCCTAGATGTGAGATCAATGGAAACAGTCCTGCACCGGCCATGCAGGATGACTTTATAACCTACGTGTTGTTTTTTCATTCTGATTTTTATGACCTCAGTTGCTCTTTCTGGCATCCCCTTGGAATCCAGTGCCTCTGAGGGAATTCATGCCTTTTCCTGTGATCTCTAGGGATCTTGAAGAGATGAGAAGGGGAGATCGCTGCTAAAGCCATTCCAGAAAAAAATTCCTTGCACATGAATAATTCAGACAATTCAGCCTGATGGGAACAGGAGCTCAGTCTAAATCTTAAGTCTAAACACTTTCTGACACCCTGGTAGTGTTGTGCTTAGAAGCGAGAGATAATAGTGTGAGGGGATAACAAACCTCAGAATTTGTTTAGAAAAAAAAAATAGCAGATGGCAACCTGTTAAAGAGTAATAGTTTCAATTGTATATTGTGCCTTTCCTTCCTCTATTTGTTTTTTCCTGTGTGTCTGCCACAGTAAAGGAAGCTGTAACAAGGCCCATTTATCTCATTAGAGTTTTGTTTACAATTCAGGTTTGGCGTGGATATATCCAGCGCAAGAAAACAGAGAAAATGAGAGAAGAGGAAATGATATTTCTGGGGATGGTAAGTAGTGCTGCCTAGAGAATATAAAATGCCATAGTCTGTCCATTCTTCAGACTTTTGTAATTTAGCAAAAGATGAGAAATTAATTTCTGACATTCTCTCTCTTAAAAGGAGTCTCTAAGGAATACAGAACTAAACTGAAATGATAGATGGTACAAAAGCAGCACAATTTGTCTTATGCTGTTTGCTTTTGTGCTATATATCCATAGTCCGATGTATATGGCAGATGTGAAAACAGGCGGTGTAGAATTTGCCCCAGGTTCTAGGGGATTTGATCCAGACATGACAGAGCAAGGAAACTTTATTAATCAATTTTTAATTTGTAATTCCAAAACATTTGAGCTGTCTTATTCCTGAAGTAGAATTAAGGCAGCAAAGTCATCTTTTTCCAGCCAGTGCATATGTACACAAGAATAGGGTAAAGGAACATTAAAACTGCCATATTAATGTATCAATATTTCCATAAGTCCATATGGAAATAAGCAAAATATTCCTCACATCATACTGCAAAAGTGGGAATGAACACGGTCAGTTAGATTGTGCGGGGTGAAAGAAAAAAAATGAAAACACCCCTTCCAGAAGAAGGAACCTCTTCCTCCCGCAATCAGAGAAGGTACTTCTCCTCCTCCCGCCAACACCTTCCTTCCTTGCAAGCACCTGAGAAAGAGGATAAACTCTTTACAGTTGACGTTTTCTTTGGCCACCACCAATCCTTTGGGTGCCTTCATGAGGCACTAACAGGTGTCACGCCTCACAGATCTCTGCAACTCCAGCTATACAGCCCTTGTACCAAGTTCTAGTAAAGCTGCTTCACAGAACCACATTACAGAATTCATCGCTGCTCTGTCTTTGGTAGGTTTATTGATACCTCCATGTTCTACAGTTCTTAAATGGTTAATTTCTAATCATTTAATTTAGAATTAAAACATGCTTTCTGCTTCTCCCAGACAATATAGATGGTTTTCCTAGCCAGCAACGGAATTGCCTTTAGCCACGTTACAGGTTTATGAAAACTAGTTGTGCCTATAGCGTACACCTGACAAACATGTATCATCAGTTAAGAATGACCCTAAAAATCTTCTCTTTGGGAAGCAACATCTACGTTTACCTAAGTTTTGCCATGTTAAATACAGATATAACACCCTATGGATTATTGCCTTTACTATCTGCTGGCCATTAACTGAAAATGTGGCCAGCATAGCTAAGCAGAGCTTTGGGTGCTAGTTCTGCCTCTGTTTAACACAAAGAAAATTCCCAGAGATTTTAACTAATGCAGAGCTAAAACGGTAAATATTTGGGATGTGCTGAAAATGAACTAGAAATTATACCTTTTGCAAAACAAGGCATCATTTCTTATCAAATCCCATGACAGTTTCTGTCGAGTCTTAAAACTAGAGCCTTAGGAAGGCTCTAGGTCTGGTATCGGTTATTGGAGGGTTCACAGTCAAGCACTCTTTTCATGGTGGCTGATGGTAGGAGTAACTGATAGCTAGGATGTAAATAGCCTAGTATATGGGGAGGAAATCTATATGATCATGGGGATGAAGGGAATTAAAACCAAACACATATAGTGTATTTGTTTCCTGACCTCCATTTAGAAGCAAGAGAATTGATGTTTGCAACTCTGCACTCAGACTCATTACTCTTTATCAAGTATATAATCAAAGGATGTGGGGAAAAAATGGATACTGCTAAATAATAAAAAAAAAATCTGTTAATCTTTCCACAGTGTTTTTATATTCCCCATTTGTGTCTCCCTTTTACTTTTCATGCTGCATTCCCTTCCATGGTCTCCAAAGGAAGCGAGTGGCAAGCAGGCTTTGGTTCACACTGATAGATAGGCAGTAAGCTCCAAAGGTCAAGTCCCTTTGATGTATGATCATGTCAGCCCTCTAAAAAATGACCACAGATCTTCATGTGTAAATATGTTGAATTTGCTTTCCTAATGCTGCACGACTTAGATAAATTAGAAGACCTAGCCATCCATTACTCCAAGTCCATCCCAAAGGAGACTTGACTTTTACTGCAATAAATATAATTTCTCTTATAATTATAGTTATTTT
This sequence comes from Podiceps cristatus, assembly GCA_000699545.1. Taxonomy (NCBI): domain Eukaryota; kingdom Metazoa; phylum Chordata; class Aves; order Podicipediformes; family Podicipedidae; genus Podiceps; species Podiceps cristatus. The sequence continues at coordinate 19,971 of KL268428.1, forward strand.
AAAAATGTCTATGTTGTTTTCATCTGAAGACTGCTTTGCAAAAAGGGCTAGTCCATTTAAGTTCTGAATAATGATTTTTTGGGGGAAAAATTCAGTTGTGTTGGCCAAAAACCATGGAAGTATGTACAAAGACCAGGAATTGTCCAGTCTTAGTTAATTGGGTATTATTTTCTTTACTGCTTAATCGCTTCAGAAAAATTTATGTATCTTTTCTGGAATTTGATTCTGTTTCATCTTTTGCTTGATGACAGAGTGGAAGCCTGTGTTCCCAAGGTTTTTCTTGGCTCAAAAGTAAAGGCTCATTATTATTATTATTTATTAAAGCTTAATTACAGAAACAGCACGATTCCCTCAGCACATGTTTTTCTAAATCTCCAATAAATCACAACTTGCAATACTGGTTTAATTTGTAAAGAGAAGCGAGCCTCACTAAGAGCACATATATCTTGATAACTGTATCCTGACCTGTTCCCTGATCTTCCTCGCATTGCTGCCACAGTGCTGTTTACCAGCTCCAGCATGACCGCCACAACCAATGCTCCAGGCATATATCTCTGTTAAAGCCCCACAGACCACCCTGATATTGCAAAAATACACATTGAACTGGCTTGAAAACAACCACATGCTTATGTTTCCTTGCTCTGACTATTTTACCATTACAGCCCGATTATAACATACCCGTTTTCCAGCTTTTTAAATTAGTGCATAATTCCACTTGTCTGTTTCTGGCATTTATATGCTCCCTGGCATTAAACACCCCAAATAGAGTCAGCTGCGATTGTTTCATTTTGCTGCAGTGCAAACTAGCGCTCAGCCTCACGTAACTGGATGTGCGAACTGGTTTTTGGAAACTGCTTTGTCTCAGGGTAGTGCAAGACAGCCCAGGCCTAATAATGGATCTGGACTCGGCGCTCTCGCTAACAGCCTCCCCTAACAGGGCAGACCCTGCAGGAAGTTATACTTATAATCTCAGAACACAGGCTACTGGAAAGAGGAAAAGCCATTTTTAACATAAAATGTGTTAGGATAAACAGTTTGCAATCAGACTGATTTATGGAGGGGTAGGAGGAGCCTAGGAACAAGGAATACAAAAAGACAAAAGCCACCCCAATTTAGGGCCTCAGCCTACTGTTACAGCTTTGAGGCAGGAGTACTCCGAAGGCCTAGACATCCCCTTGCTCATGCACAAGCACAAGTAATCATCCCGTTGGAACCTGGTGTTCTATGTACCTAAACAATTCATAGGGCTGAGCCCCGCATGCTTTGGGCATGCACGCATGTACACGCCTTCTTGTCTCACAGGTACATCTACTGATTTGCAGTTAAACAGCTCTCACGCTACTATTCTGTAATTTCAGCCCTTACCTAAGAGTTAGTGGCACAACACATGCTGTTCTATGATTTTCTCACATAGTATTTCCACCAGGCTTCCTCCTGCATCCTTTTCACATGAAAGGATCTATGCGGTCTTAAATAAAAAACTGTTCTCTCCTCCTTACCTCTTTTAAACATACCCTAATTTAGACATGTTGTCTCGTATAACGCTTTTATTTATAACTGAGAAAACAGTCTGCCAAACATTCCTTGTTCTTTGAATTCATGATAAATATAATTCATTTCATCCAGTCAGAAAAGAAAAAAAAAAAATAGCCTTTCCCAGAATAGCCTTCTGTGTAAACATTATAGGCTATGGCTAAATAAGTATTATATAGGATTTAACAAACTGAAAACTCTATAAGTAAGTGCAATTTAAAATATTTCTTCAGCTCTTGAAAGTGGGTAGTTACAGTCATGGTACACACCAGGCCCATTTTTATTAGGCATAACATTAAAATGACTTTTTATTTGCAACCTAGGTGATGTTTAGATGCCAGCACAAAGTTACATCTTATTTCACCAGCCATACATATACATCTAAACAGTGATAACTAATCTGTCCTGTTTTCAATGGAATTTTTAAACCTGCTTATTCTTGAAATAGAAAGGCACTGGGAAGCAAGAAGCCCGCTAAATAATTTAGCTTTCATTGGTTGGAGTCACACGAACAACAAAACCGCTGCCTTTCAGAGCCCCAAACATGCTTGCCATTTTTAGTAGAAGTTTTACGTCATGCCCAGGTATAATATCAGAAATAAACATAACCACCATTACATAAACTTATATGGTCATGAATATAACTGTTTTCTACACTTCAAATATTTTTTTCTCTTGTTAAAGTGTTGCATGTCAATATTTATCTATGTGTGTGTATGTGTACACACTATATAAAGCCACCATTTTCAAGATTTTTCTAACAAGGCCTCTTACTACAAATGCTTTGTTTGAATGCGTATGACAATTACTTTAATTGGCAAAGCCATTGAAGTGAATCATATAGCAGGGAGGCTTTAGTGAATGCAATGTATTTTGCTTAGTTGTTCCTTTTTTGTGCCTAATTTAGGAATTCAGCCATATAATTAATATGGCTATCACCATTTGTATACTATGGAACCTATATGAATACAATTTTCATAAGACACAGACCTCTTAAAAATACATTCTTCCCACAGCCAGACAAAATACATTGAGGAAATAAGAAAGCAAGGACATAGCTAACCCCTATATCTGACTTTTAAAGATAATTTGGATCACTGTTTAGAATTCAGTAGACCAACAGACATGAGTAAAGAACAGGACCTCAGTTACTTAAGCAGTAAATTCCTGTAGTCTACTAGTAACTTGCCTGTAGTCCTAATGTAAACAAAACCAACCAACCAAACAAACAAACAAAACCCCCCAAAAAACACCTCACTCTCACTACTGGTGAAAATAAGTGACCATTAAAATACTTACTTTAAAAATACCTACTTTGCTTACGAAATAGAGTCCTCCAGAGAAGCAAATCTATATTACTTCTGAAAAGAAACAATCTACAGCAAAACACTACACAAGCAGTACATCTATCGAAACATTGCAATTAAGGGTGACACTGTAGCAGAACATGTACTGAAGAAGCCCCATAAAACCGCTCAGAGTGTGTTTCAGCTGTGCTGTTTCAGGTCTAAGAAGAGAAGCTGTCCTAAATTAAGTACCCAGTAATAAAAGCTGCAGTAAATCTACCTTTCAGGCATAATATGAATGTTAGCCCTAAACCGTGAAGTAAAATGAAATGTATTTATTTCTTTGAAATGAAGACTATCTTTCCTTGTAAGTATAGTCATAATGGAACAATTGAAGAGCAGTTAGTTCCACAGCATGAGGCCTCCTATACGTAGAAGGGTAGCCTTAAGCATGTTCAGCCAGCCTGCGCACCTTTAAGTGTTTTATAATGAACAATAAAGCCATCTGTGTTGGAGAGAGCTGTTGAGCTGGCTAAGCAGAAAGGCCAGCTTTTCAAGCTAGGAATGAGCTAGATCTGTGCAACTGAGTTCGTAAGTCGGACAGGGAAAACGTACAGATACTTTCATTGGGTTGACTTACCTGGAGATGTAGGGTACGTCTTCCTTCCTTCTGCTGGTGGGTCTTCCACTTTCAAAAAAGCTAAGTTCTCTTCGGGGAGGATAGGGAGAGGAAGAGTAAAGAACGCAAGAATCAAAGAGCACTCTTATCAACATACTTGTGACTGATGAGTTGGAATAAAATTCTCTTTTAGACAAATGTCCATTTTGCCTTATTAATTTAAACAAGGATTTTAAAGACAAAGCCCATCAAACATTAGATAAGCATTTTAGGTTAATGAACCATGTAGTCCTATTTTCCCACAAACTCAGGAATCTTCATATTATGTCCTGTTTTTACGACAACATCAATTATTAATATGTATACTTTTGCTGACAGAGGACCACACTAAAAATGTGAGTTTCGTTATCCAGTTCTGGGTCATTAACTGTGAAAAGCTTGTAAATATAATGGTTTATTCACATGGGAAGCCTTCATTAAGATGCATTATTCTACAACTGATGTTGCAGCAGTGCATTATCAAGTTCGCTGTCTCCGTCTAATATTTGTAATTTGTTTCTAAATGAGTTGATATTTGTAGGGCCAAGTTAACAAATTTGAATTTCACATGGCCAAAGAAATTTCTTAAAGATGGAAAACGCTTCTTCCCCCAAGGAAAAGCTATTTATTAGTGTCTTACTGTAGAATGCCTCCCTTCGATTCAGAAGCAGAAACATTAGAGGCGCTGAGAGAAGTGATGGTAGAAATAAATTGGCTTTGTCTTCCTTAACATGCACATTAAGTATAGAAGGCTATAAAAACAGCACTCGTCATATTGTCTCAGTATAGCTCTTTAGAGCTCTAGAACAAGCGTGCGGGCACACGGAAGGTTGATCTGCAGTGCTGGAAAGCAGAGGTCAAAGCCTGGCCAGCGGGGAGGCATTACTGTTTGAAACTGTCCGCTCACACCAATCATCTGTCTTGGCACTTTCTGCCATTTCACTACCTGTTTTCTCTTGCATCCTCAGATGGCCAAAGCTTTTTCAGTCCTACTTTCTGACGTCTGCTCCTTTACAAGGGAACAGACTCCACCAGGGCTGTCAGATAGAGTCTGTCTCCCTTTGAAGACCCAAGAGTGCTTGAAGACGAATATCAGGTTCCAGGTTTTGCGTGGTCTCCTCGTGACTGAAGCAAGGTTAGGAATGCGTTAAACTCAAACTGCTGAGGTTGAGGATGACACATACCTTTGCAAAAAGGACAAGAACACTGTGGACAGAAGAAAGCAAGCTTAACAGTGGCTTTCTTCAACTGCAAAGCAAGAAGGTGGAAGCAGTGTTCTCTAATTCATATCACATATGCTATTCATAGCCTTTTTTTTTTTTAAGGTGTTGTAATAGACTAAAACATTTCATACTATCCATTAGGTACCCGAGGACTCAGTTTTCTTTCCTCAGTTTGTTTCTTACTTGACAAAAGAAAGGCATTTTCTATGAAAATGCATCGCAAACGTTCAACAAATGGTAGAGAATTGACAGCTAAAACAATGGTACAATTACATCCTCTGGACATCTTGTTGTATCTTTTCAGCAGCTCCTGCCACTGAAGCGTCTATTTTTAGGTCATGTTGCTAAATTCACTTCCTCACTCAACATTTATCTAGCTTATCTTGCTTCCTACCTATGGCTCTACTACCAAGTGATTCCTTTTCTTGATTGTTCACACCCTTGAGTACACTTAGACCAGTTCTGACAGGTCAGGGAAGCAGTTTTTAAGATAGTCTCCATTTTACTTGTTAGCCCACATATACATAAGTTCTTTTGCTATTTCCTCATCCTTGTTTTCCTCAAGTCCAGCTCATATTTTGTTGATGTAACTGCATTGATTTCAAAGCAACAGAATGGAAAGTCAGGCCAGTTATACACCTGTAATGTTTTACTTAAAACCAAGTAACGGCGGCATGATTTCCTCACTGCCATTCAGCACTTGCCTCCTCCCCCAGAACAGAAGCCAGCCTTCGGTTTCTGACATGCGTCGGCCTCCTGGTCTTCACTCATAAACAGGGCACGCTGCGTATGTTCCACATTAGACAGCCACAAATCCTTCAGGACTCATTTATCACAGCCAGCTCTGCTCTTCATTTCATGCTCTCCCTCACCCATCCAGGCTGGAGCGTGTTATTGCCAAAGCTTTGCGCTACAGGAGGAGTCCCTGGTTTGGCAACTGCCTGTTCACCGCTAGGCCAACTTCAAAGGATGTCATTTGTTATTAACGTATCTCCCTGCTGCTCATCGCAACAGCTTGCCTGGCAGCGCTGGCTCCCGCTCGGATCAAGTGTCTTTTTGTACCTGCCGTGTCATCCTATCTTGTTGGCTTCCCTCCAACACCTTCCCTCCTCCCCAGTTTATCCGGCTGTCTAGGTCTGAGCCAGCTCCACTTTCCCAGCGATGGAAACAATCAAGCAACAGCACATTTCACATCAGCAACTGCCTTATACCTCCCTAGTAAATAAACCCTTTGCCACGTACTTTAATTTAGAACATATTAATAACAAGATATCAATAGGACTGGAAAACAAGACAGTCAAAAGAGCATACAGAGCCTTACCAACTTTCACTGTAATCTTTCATTTCTTTCTTTAGTGGGTTATTGGAGGTGGGTAGCTGGACTCTTGTTGGTAGAAGTGGTTCCCGTTTCTTTTGTTCTCTTGTAGTAAAACAATCATTGAAAATGAAAAAAATATGAAGGACAAACACAACAGAGCTTCTTTTCATAAGCTGTTCTACAAGGCTATGTCTGTACTTCAGCCTTAAAGCTTTAAGTGCAGCTCAAACTAGTACCAGCAGATATATCGATAACTGAACGGTGCTCAGACAAGTAGCTGCATAAACATTTACTCAGGGCTTGGCTGGATTTTGCCAACCAGAGCACGTTCTGCAGCCTTGTTGCCATCAGCATCTGAACCAGCTGGTTTAGAGCTACCTGGACTGTGTCCACAGCAGCTTCGTGACTCTGAACTCAAGTATAGATACCGTCTATATTAGTTCACTTAGAGATAAGAATCACCTGCTTCTGGTCTTGCTCATTCGGGCACATTCCTGCCAGTTCAAACAGTTCTTACCTCATCTGGCTTTGGGTCTGGTGGAAGATAAGTTGATAGTAAACTTGCAGTGACAAGTAGCTGGTCAAAGGCTCCCCGAGGACTCAGTGGAGAGTGGTTCAAAGTAGGAGCTGAATGTAGGAAAGGTTCAGAAATGGCAAGGAGGAGCTCTCCTATCTGTGCTGCTATGTGGGTCATCCTGCTCTCCACATTGTTCTGGTCCCATGCTCACCCACCGCTTCCCTTGCTATGGCTCTGGCTGCATCCTTGGCTGGCTGATTCACCTCATTATCACCTCATTATACCAGGAGACAATTAACCTGAGGGGAGGGGGAAGACAAAAGGGATTATCTTCCACTTCTTAGAGAACTGAACTGGTTCACCACAGGGTCAGGTGTATGTCAGAGCCTGTGCAGGAGAAGGGAGGGACCGCATATCCAGCAGTTAGGCTGGCCCCTTCCCAGCACCAATAAACTGTTCATCTGGTGAGCCATCTCACAACATTCCACCCTTAAACCTTCAGCTGCATTCTGTAGAGAAGCCTGTCTTTCTGCATCGGCTGCAGATCAGCAGATCACTAAAGCTGGAGATAGCCTCATGCCCCTTGCATCAAGTTGCCTAGGCTTGAATATGGATTCTGTCGCTTCCCAAAGGAGACAGGAGGGGAGGCCTTCCACCCACCCAGCAGGACATCTTCAGCATTCACAACCACCTTTGCTCATGGAAATATCCGTTCAGTCCCCTTCATGTGCTCCTGAATTTCTTTCCCTTATCCAGTTTCTTCTCACATATCTTTAACAGGAAACGCTGTCTGTTCATGCTGTGGTACGGCACTATACAAAGACATGGAAGACTCACATTGGCTCTAGCTGGCGCATCCGTTTGGTTGCAGCCCTACTACTGATACCTCTGGGCAGTAGTACCATGGTGGGAACTTCTCAGAAAAGCAGTCCCTTAAGCATTGCTGTAGCGAAGCAAAAGTTGAGCGGGAAACTGCCTAAGGGAAGCGGATCTTGTTTCTATATCTCAATCTGGGAAGCAGGCCTCATGGGTCCTCCTCCGTTCTCCAAATGAGCACTGAGAAAGCATCATCACATCTGGCTATTCTGAGGTTCATTTAATATTAGATAAGGCAGACAACGTTGAAATCTAGGTGAAATACAAATAAATAGCATTAATTGTGCCATACTTAAAAATAGCTGCTGGTGAAGGTGAAAATTGGAAGCACTTGACTTCTATGGATACCAAAACATAAGTGAATGTGACATTTTGGGTCAAATATTCAGGAAGAGAGCTTTCAAAAGCACGCTGCTGCTCTCATTTCCTTCTGAATGTTTTCTCACTGGTGGCCTTGACCAATTCCTTTTGCATAGTGCGAATCATGCATCGCAGATGCAGGGAAGGCAGTAAATTGCTTTCCTGAACAGGGGCTCTGCGCTTACTTTGGATAGTGTGCAATCCTGCTGTGTACTTTCTGAAACCAAATTTGCTTGGCACTTCCTAGTGATTTTTGGAACCTAGTTGAAGCATGGAAAACCACCGAATAACAGATCTTAAATACAAGCTGGCCAAACCTTTGATAGAAGCTTTTTTGTCTTTGCGAGAGACCTCTGAAATTAGGACTTGGAGCACACTAGAGAGTACATCAGCAGAGCAAGGAGAATGTATGACTAAATTATAGTCTGAGATGGGCTGATTTAAGGACAATTTCCATACATTCTGAAGGTAGAAGGCCAAAGCAGAATTATATAGGGTTTCTTCATGCAAACCAGCAGTCCTAGGGCATTTGTTCACATATACTGCCACCTATATGCAAGATAGTCACTACCTTTGAAGAGTAAAACACGCTGCATGACAAATACAGATTACTGGACTTTCTCCTCTTTTCCATTCTTAAATTTGACATATGCTGTCAGACAATATGACTACTACTTGCCAAGTACATGGAAAATATTTTGTTCTAGAACTGCAAAAAAAATCCAAAGCTAATTTACAAGTTAATTTTTAAAATATACTTTTCTCTACGCTTACAAGGTAGCAATAGCTCGTGAAACACTGGGAAGATCTTAACTTTATCAACCATTCACAGACTAAAAAATGCAGTTTCAGACCACCCACACAGATGGTATTTTTCATGCTTCTGTATTTGCATACCAGAAAGACTTCCATTTTTCTCTCACAAAGTACACATGTAAAATCAATCATAATGCAGAAGTTATCATAAGACTTTAAACTGGCTTAGAAGTCCATCTTGCCAAGGTTATCAAATCATGGGAAACTTGGGGAGCTATGATTTTTATTACAGTGTTTGGGTGGTTTTTTGTTTGGGTTTTTTTTTTTGGTTTTGGGTGGTTTTTTGTTTTTGTTCCTCAAGGGAAGTTGATTTCCTAAAGGAATATGACCAGCTGCAACAAAATACCAGGAAACCACTGACCAAGCAGTGCATATAAAAATTGAAGGGAACAAATTAAAAACAATACTGGCTAATTAAAAAGTACCAATGGGAAGTCCAAACATTTGAAAATTCAATTAAAATAATCTCTGGCACCCTTCTGACATGGATAAAGTTGGCATTTGGAGAACAGCAGCTTTCTCACCTGTCTCATTGAGATCCCAGGATCCCACGCTGGAAGGGTTGTTTTTGTACATTAATTAATGCTGAAACACTAACAATAGGCCATTGTGTGCATCCAGGCACTTTTTATGAGCACAGGGTTTTTTCCTGGCTTCCTGCAAATAAATTAAGGCTTAAGCTCGGATTCACTGTCAACCTGGCATTCCAGTTTGTATTAAGTTTCTTTTAATTTGTACCTTTTGTTTTCCTCTCTTGTCATTTTCAGAGCCTACCTCCTCACTTAAAGGCAATGAGCATTGCAGAGATGCATGTTGGGCAAGTAAATGCCCTGCAAGGGGAAGTCCGGGAGAGGCATGAGGAGGTATTCATCAAGGACAAGCTGAGAGAAATGGAGGGGCTCGTCATCAAGGAAACTCTCCAGGATCAGATTGGCCAGTGTTTCATTGAGTGCCGGTGAGCAGAGATAACACTTGCCCCATTCACCCTAACGAGCCTGATTTTGTAGTCCTTACAAATTGCAAAATCCATTTTACAGCGGTGATCCCAGTCCCAACTGCAGAACTACGTTCCTGAGCTGCACAGGCCAGCAGGGATCAGAGGTGCACCTCAAAAGAATCACATCCACAGACATTAGAGGGAAGACATGTCCAGCTTGCACGTTAGCTTGGGCTCCAGCTTTGTAATTAAAGCAGCATACATAAAGTCTAGGAACACTGACTTTTTTTCCCCCAGTCTGAATACATAAGGCTCAAGAGAGAACACGCAGTCTTCCAAGAGATAGAAGTATAATTATTTGCTGTAGCAAATCAAATCGTGTCACCGGTACTGCAGTCCAGGTGCCAGCTGCTGGTATTATCCAGTAGCTGATATTAATCTGAAGTACGTTTGTACTTGAGGCCTGACCTTCAAGACACTCCCCCCTGCCCCTGGTAACTTTACTTAAGTAGTGCTGTTGATCTCGGTGAAACTTCAGATCTCGGTAGAGTTAAGAACATACTTACACGTTTTTAAACTGAGTGCTGACACCTATAGCTCTCTTGGGAAGTTTACTTTAGCTGAAGAAGTTTTGAGACTGGCCATACAAAAAAGCCTGGTACAAAAGAAATATGGGCTGGTTTTATGATATAGGTAATTTTCTCTAGGATTTACCCCATCTAGTGAGTTAGTATGTAAAAGTAAATTGGGAAGCAGCACCCAAAAGTTCCAGGAGTTATCAGCAAGGTTTCAGCTGCTCTGCAAAAACACTTCCAGTGTTTTTGTATCTGGAGCTGCTTACTGATGTCACAGGGCTCGTATTTGTCTTGCAGACTAGTGTCATGTCCATTACTTGTGCAGCATTTTTTTCAATGTGCTGGACCTGCCTTCAGCATGCAGTTTCCAGTTGGAAACACAAATGCATTCTGATGAAATCCTGCTCTATTTATTCCTTGTTTAATCAGGTTTTGGTAGCTGTATGACAGTGTAGTGTTTGTTAAAAAGAAAGAAAAGGAAAAAATCATAAAAACAATACTCACAGGACCACCACAATCTATTTCTCTTCTTTCCTATGCTTTTGCCTCTTATAGACACTCTAGTATATTTTTACTCCGTCTAACTCTCCTTTAGAAAGAGCTGCCGGTTTTACAAACGTCAGTTATTACAAAGCATTTCCCTGTTCCCTAAATCAACCCCGTTCCTAAGGACTGGTCTGCACACTTCTTGAGCTGCTGTTTCCGCTCAGCATGTTCTGAGGTACAGAAAGATCTTATTTCCTTTGCTTAATATCACTCATCTAATAGTAATTCTCAAACACAGGTCAGTCATGTCCTATTAACTTGACTCTAGGGCTTGAGGAGAACCAACTGAAATACTGTGTGAACCAATAGCAATGTTTCTGTAGGAGATTAGCAGAGAACAGCCAATCTCCCCCACAATAAGGCTGAGCCATAAACCTCTTTAAAGACAGTTAGGAGACGATATTAAAAGTAAAATCCATCGCATGGAGACACTTAACAGCAGAGCCAACCAAGAGCCTAACCAATCCAAAGGATCATTTGGAGGAAGCTGTAGCCATCATTCGATCAAAGGAGGCGGAGAGGGATGGCTGAATGAGCAGTTCATCAAAACCCTTGCTACCTAATGTATCAGCGACCTCAGTCTCACATATCTACGAAATACTCTGAAGTGTAAGATGGAGTATAAATGCTGAGCTTTCTTATTCAGTAGCCCTCACAAGTGGGACCTCATTGCTATGTTTATATCCCAGATGTGCCCAGAGGCCCATATTTAGGTAAGACTTCAAGGCTAGAGGCAGACAGTTAGTATCCCAGCATGTAAATATATGATTAAAAAAGTTACGAGGACCTCTTTAGCTAACCTTTAAGGTGTCTGGTCTAGTTGGGTTCAGTAGTCTTGAATCTCATCTAGCATTGAACATTAACAAACATCAAAGCAGATGTTTGAATATAAGCACCACATTAACCAATCTTGGAGAGCTTTATGGATATACTTTTCCTGAGTCAGTTATTATATTAAATGGGACTAAGATATACCCACCACAGAGTTAATCAATGACACCGCTGCTTACAGACAAGCCTTTAGTCAGACATGTTGTTCTGCTGCTGAGAGAGACTGAGAAAACAGCTCCCTTCCAACTCTGTAGCATAACCACAGAGCAAGCTGCTTCTCTACCCACCCATCTGAAACTGATCTGAGGTTAAAAAAAAATAACCAAAGCATTTTTAAGGTAAATCAGATCATTTTGGTAGAGCACAGTTAAAGAGACGCTGCATGTGCAGTTACGTGGTGTGCCCGAGTGCAGGGTCACCGACAGACTTAGTGCAGGCAATGTGTTCAATCATACTCCCTGTTACTCTCTTTTTTTTTTAAATTTAACTGTTCAGCAGCATCTCTAAAAATCAGTAAGGAGCATTTCACCCAAGACGAGGCAGATTGCATTGATAAAAGCTATTCTGGTGATTTAGCAGTGTGGTGGATAAAATCCTACCCCAAGTGAAGCCAGTGGGAGAGGTGCCATCAGCTTCAGTAAGGGCTGGACTTCACCCAGTATTTTAGTTCATTTGAATATAGCTGAGCAATACAGCAATTTATGGGACTGAGAGGAGTCAGAGTGAGCTGTCTGCCATCCTGCTCTTCACAGGAGGCCTCTATTGAAGTGACCAAAATAATATTTTCCCTGCAGACATATTCACTTGCATCCAAAATAGGTTAAAAAAAAATCTGCAAATTTCTACACATGGGGAGCAGGTGTGACATGTGGAGCCAAGCTTTCCAAGGGGTGCATGCCAAAGACAGTGCAGAACTAGCAGGAGTTGTGTCCTGCTCCTACCTGGCCTGCTGAAGGCCTCTATTGAAGTGACCAAAATAATATTTTCCCTGCAGACATATTCACTTGCATCCAAAATAGGTTAAAAAAAAATCTGCAAATTTCTACACATGGGGAGCAGGTGTGACATGTGGAGCCAAGCTTTCCAAGGGGTGCATGCCAAAGACAGTGCAGAACTAGCAGGAGTTGTGTCCTGCTCCTACCTGGCCTGCTGAACAGGACATTAATTATTACCTGCCAGGATATATATTTTGGCTCTCCACTAAGCCAGTCTACCAGATCAAGAGCTAAATGTAGTTTATAAATTATTCTTTAACTAGGCTTTTTGACAGAGTTTACCATTTTCCATAGTCTATTAAATAAACAGATAGCTAAAGGGGAACAAAGAGTCTTTTGAATAAATTTTGCTGTATGTACTAAAAAAATAAACCCAAACTTCCCTATTTTATCTTTCAATTGGAAAAGGATGTGCTAGCAAATACAATTAGCAGGTATTGTCTTTCAGCACAGCTGCTATTAGATTACAAAAGCAACGAGCACATCTTTGCACAAGGGAATGGGCATAGCTTCAGTCATTTCAAGACCTGAGACAGCTTCTTATGAAGATAGGTTCTAAAAAAGCAAACCAAAGCAAAACCCAAAGGGACGGATAGAATGAAAACATCCCAGTTGCTTATAGCAATACCACTGCAGAGAAGACAGAGTATTTTTGATATAACACTGTGCATTTCACAGCCTTACCATACATCCATCGTTCTGTCTACCTATATTGACTTCTCTGGAGCTGTTCTTATTTGGCTTGCAAATTATGCACATAAAGCTTTCTAAATTTCTATTTGGCCTTTTCCCTATGCACCATACTAAAAAGAAAAAAAAAGGGGGAGGGGGGGTGGGTTTTTTGGTTGGTTGGTTTTTGGTTTTGTGGGGCTTGTTTTGGGGTTGTTTTTTGTGGGGTTTGTTGTTGTTGAGGTTTTGTTTTGGTTTTGTGTTTGTTTTGTTTTTGATTTGAACCCCTTTTTTAAAAAGCATCATGCAGTATACCTACACGCCTCCCTTTTTTTCAAGGTAGCTATATCATCCATGGAGCACAAGTACCAATGTTCCAAAATTAACAGTTGCTCCAATTATATACATCTGAGGCTGGATTTTAATCACTTGAATCCCCCAAGTTCCATTCATTACGGTAAGAACAGAGTTTCATATTAAGATACAGCAACTGCATAGGCTGGGGTTTTAGTTTCAGTTTCCTGTACTATTCAACATCAGAAACATTTTTCTCTAATTGCACATTTATGGTTTTGCAGTGTATATGCAAAAACTGTCATTGTCTTCTCCACTCTTTACCCATTGTACATACCAACAGTTCCCAATTACAAATCTTCCTCAGAGTCACCCCTAAAATAAATTTTAAAAAGAGGTGGGGAGAAGAATCCCCTTATTATATAAAGAAATATAGTAGTATCTTTGTCTAAGAAAAGTCTTCTCTGACAGAAATCAATACGAAGGATAAGAAATCAAGATGAGGTTTTTATCACCAGAGATGGCCTCAAGAATCACAGGGGAGAGCCTAATACACAGGCTTTGCTGTAATGTATCTTATGCCCTCTAGCTGTAACAAATTACGCTGTGAATTTCTTGGAGGATTTATATGCCACTGCTCAGTGCTCCAGGGAAAAAAATGGCATCACTGACCTAATAACAGGGGATCCAAGTAATAGCAACTTTTATGTACGTTATGTGTTATTCCCACAGATTTGGGGATTGGTTTTCTGGAGGAAGGAGGCGGTGAGGGGTAAATGTGCTTTCATAATAGGTTTACACTTTACTGATTAGCTTTGAATGATCTCTTCTTGCTCTGCCTGCTGACTTGAGTACTGTCAGAAAAAGAATTGTCCAAGCTTCATGGTGAGTGAATGAGACTCCTTCTGAAGCAGGGGGTTCCTGCGCTTTATTTATTCATTTGGAACATCCCTGACAGCCAGCCCAGACTTTGATGCAGAGAAAAGGAGAAAGAAATAGGAAGCGATCATGTTATATTTCCCTTTTTCACAAGACTGTTTTGTGGGGCCAAGTTCACTGCCAATATGCCTGTGCATAGGGTGGGGAAGGAGGCGGCAGGAGGAAGATGAATGGAGAGAGAGGGTTTGCACTGAAACGCCACAGAATAGGGAAGGTATTCATTTGTGTCAGGCGCTGCCCGTATCGCGTTTCACACTCTGTACACACTGCTTTTTATGAAGTTAATGTTAACGTACACGGAAGTTGCCAGGCAATCCATCAGTGACTGAGTTCTTGCCAACAGGACAGCGACAGATGACACCTCGGCAGTGTCAAGCAGTGGCACCCCCTCCCCACACCGCCTCAGCTCTGGAGCACAGGGACTGCTGCTCTAAGTCCATCCGGACCCGTCTTGTTTTTCAGTCCCGTCTGGCTCATCATACGTGCCCTCAGCCTGCCAGAAGTGCTTTCCAAGTAACCAAGGAGCATAGATCGCGGTCTCTACGCAATACGGCAACAGTTTACAAAACAGCTGTAGGAAAATTGCTTAATAACCAGTTTTAGTGCAGTGAATCTCTGTGGCAGGCAGTTCTCTTAAAGAGCAAGCTCCAGTCTGGAAATCCTTGGACGCAACCAACCAGAGATATTGCCAGCCCTTCAATCACAGTCCTCTTTCCATACAATGCCCCATTATTCTGGAAAATGCATTCTCTTCTTCTCTGCCACCCCTACACAAGGGCGTTTCTCCTGTAGGAATCTACCAAAAAATGCCTCTCTGGTAGCTGGTACTTTATATTCAGCACAAACAGGAGTTACTGCCCACAGGAACCATTTAGAGATGGGTGATGAACCGCACGCCTAATCCATACCGTCTTGTTTTCCCTGTCATCATTAAAGGAGTGTCACACACTCACAGGCCACTTGTATGCAAAATTCCACTTGGGAGCAAAAATTACCAGCCAGAAGCAGCTGTGAGCTCAACATAAAAATAGGGATATTCTACAAATGGGGATTAATAAGGAGTTGTCTGCTAATTCCACCAGATAAAGATGAGCTGAACTAAATTAGGAGGTCGTCTGTATCTGCACAACAGTCTTCTCCTTTCTTTACATGTTCACGGGAGTTGAACGTATCTTTTCCAACCCTCTAGTACTGTGTGACCTGAAAGCCTACGGAAACAGAATTCTTTAGGAACTAGCACAAAACCAGCAGCAGCTGCTTCTGAACCACTCTGCAGCCCATCTGCGTTGGGTCTCTTCTCCAAGTCTTCTCATTTTCAAGAACGAAGACAAGATCTGAATTGTGGAGATGAAGCTCTGAAAGAGAATGGCTCAGGCTTGAGTGTCCTCCTCTGCCCAGATACGTAATCTTCCTGCAAAATACAGAAACATTAATAGGTACAGTGAGTGGGCACCTTTGCTGAGTGTTGGCTAATTACTAAAAAAGCTTTGCCTTGTTCTTTCATCAGGCCTGCCGCAAACAAGCGAGCAAGCTCAGGAAGAGGTTAAAACAAATACAGTATATTTTTAAACAAAAGAGAAAGCCAAAATATGTCTTCCACACAGGAGATATCCCTGTTGGCCTCTAGTGACAGAAAATTGTTGGCATGTGTCATGCTGGGACAAAACCCGTCTTTTACAAAGCCTCCAAGAAAGTAATAGAAGAGACAATGTCCATTTTCACTATCGATAGTTTTGCCCGTTTTCTGATGGAGCTAACAACTCCAGATTTTGCAAGGGCAGTAACCTCTGTATCATAACAATTCGTGCTGGTACAAAACGCTCTCTGAATGCCTTTCTCCCATGCCAAAAGGCCATTCTGCAGGAACAGCTTACATTTAACATCAATCTTCCCGAAAATGGCTCAGCCTGCTCCCAGATGTTTGGCTGTACCTCATGTAGGCAGTCAAAGCTAGCTTCAAATTCCAACAGGAACACCACAGCTGTGACAGGACATAGCTCTGGCAGCAAAACCTGTCCAGGACCCTGGCATAAATATTCCGGCAGCTAGACCATGCTGAGCTGCTCTCTGCAAGCAGCCATGCCCCTGAGTCTGACATGGTTAGTTTAAAGTACATCTGTGGGAACTCAAATCCTGCCTTTGGGCTCCCGGATGAGACAACCCCTAAGACTGATTAATTAACATAATTAGGAGCTGTAAACATTAATGGGTAACATTCAAGCCTTTCCTAACACATTCTCAAAGCTTCCACTGAGCAGTTATCTATTGACTAATTTTGGCAGACATCTCGAGGGCTGGAGGGAGCAAGGGAATGGAATGCAAATGCATCACTGGCTTACGGGAGGAGTACCAGAGCAAACAGCCCACCGGGTTTCTTTGAACAGAGGAAAACTATATTATCATAGACAAGAGGGTGGTTTGTGTATGGCAGAGGGGAGGGGAGCCCACATTTCTACAACCTGTTTTCCCATTGATTGGAATCAGCTATCTAGATTTGACAGCCATTACAAAAACAAACAAACAAAAAACCCCACACCACCAACACAACAAACCTTCAGTCCTTATTTCTTGCTTATGGGAACACCACATTGTCCTCTTTTTAAAAAGTGTGAACCCTTCTTAATTCCAAAGGAGGGACAACAGTTATTGAGTCCATCTGCAGTTAATCTACTTTATTGGGTGTCTGTGGATTTACAGGAGGCAGGGGACACCTCTAGAAGCTTCTGTGCAGTGGCAGAAGTTGCCTACTTCGCCACATGCTGCAAATTTATGAGTGTGCTGACATTAATGGAGGCGGCTTGATGGCTTTTGGGGGGATCAGCCAGAAGCCCCTGGATACATATATTTCTCATACTTGGTGAAACAGAGATAAATCTTGGTGGCAGGTATCTGAAACAGTAAGACCTGTTGAACCCTGGTGTCACACCTCCAGAGAGGCATTGATAACATCACTAGTTCTGCTTTCTAAATCACCACAAACTCTGAAATGTTGCCTTAAAAGTTTTGTAACACTCCTTGAATTCACACTTCAGTTTATGTTTGCCACCTCTATACAGTGATTAAAAACATATGCAAAGGACTCAGATGCTGATACTTAAATTCTGCTCACCGAACTATCAAAAGTTTGAAATAATTAAGAAACAAAAAGAAGATTCTTACAGTATTTCAGGTGCTAATCAAGATTCCCAAGTGGTTTTCAACGTAAGTCATCCTCACAAGCTACGATTTAATCGCCAAGTGCACCAACGCTGCACATAAGCACATCTTCACCAGCTTTCCAAATACTACTATTCCCTTCCAGATAGACATTCAGCTATCTTAAATCACAAAGGTGTTGGTGATCCTCCTGAAATGGTCTCCCTTTCCCTGATAGCTTGCTTACTGACTTCCTGTTACTGAAAATGAGGTCCAGTCCAGTTCACCACCAGTGCAAGATCAGGGAAAACTATTTCAGTAACATGGCACTTTTTCTGCTGAAAAGCTCAGCCATAGGCTTTCAGCCTGTGGTGTGGCTTTTCCTCAGCATCTAG
>KL268430.1:3829-15589 GCA_000699545.1 Podiceps cristatus
TCTATTTGATACCAAAAATGTTGGGCCATGAGGGAGTAACCTCTTCAGTACATATTTCAAATGGTTATTTCTATGCCTGGCTGTTTCCCAATACCCCTGACAATGTTTTACCATGGTTTTATCACGACAGTATTCTGTTCACATACTATTGGGTACTGTACTACTCAAAACTGAAGCAAATCCAAGTGTCTGAGATGTATATTTAGCAACTCCAGGCCTATTTATATAGTGGGTATCAGAAATGCCCTGAGGCCAATGGTCCATCTTGCCCAGATCTCAGCCCCCAACAGTGACAACGGAAAATGCCATTTCGGAGGGCCCACGAGCCTGACGACTTCCTGTGGTCCCTCCTACTGCCCACCGCCCACAACTGTGTTAGGGATGTTAGAGGCTACATCTCCGCCTGTTCACCATAGTAGCTATTTACGGTCCTGGTATCCATGAATTCACCTAAACCCATTTGAAATTTTCTGATACTATTTGCCTCCATCACCTCCTACAGGTACAAATTCTGGAAGTTCATTACACACTGTTTAAGGTAGTACTTTCTTCAATCGAAGTTTTAAATCTACCTCTTACTTGTTTCAACCTATGCCCCCTTACTAAAGGATTTAGTGAATAACAGTTCGTCATTCACCCACTGCCTTCCTGACTTTTTACTCATTTTGTCCTACTGATAATAAAAGAAATACAAGTAGCCACTTTATGATATGACACTGCTTGTGCCTTCTCCTGGGCTTCTTAAATATCAAGACAAGACAGTCATACCTAGGGATACAACATACATGGTACTGCTAGCCTGACACCATAGCCCATTGTACATTGGCGGTAGTAACAGAAGTGGGTGTAAGAATTGCCAGCCAGCTGCCCATTCCCATGCAAACTCAACCTGTTGAAAGTTTCAGGTTGAAAACCAGAAAAACCTCCTCAGAAAAGAAGTTGTTTCTTAGCTTAGGCAATTTCATTCTCCCGCATTGCAGCACGTCCCAGCAAATAATAGCATTGGTGTGACAAGGTGGGGGGGTGGGGGGTGTGATAAAAAACAATGGTGAGGCCACAGGGTTGCTCTTCCCAGCCGTTTGTTTCTTCAGCTGGCTTTGCAGAACTACAGCAATAGTGGTAACATATAACAAAAGAAAACGTTTCCTATCTTTCTGTTTTGTTTAGAAACAGATCCAGATCATTGTGAAACAACTATGAATGGAAGTACCGATGACTGTAGAATATGTCCCCTTTGTTCCTTCTTTTCACCCTAATTTGCAGAACCCCGTAACTCTGTGTCTAACAGAGGTACTTGTCCTATAACACACACCCCACACCCCCCCAAGTTACTGCAGGTCTTGGATTTGCTCCTGAAAAACAGAAAATCCTTCTGAGTAATATGACAGGCTGTGCAATAAACTGTTGTAGAATATCTCCACTGTCGTGCAGGGGAGTCTTGTACAGCAGCAAGAAAGGGATCCCTTCTTGTGGCAGCTGACATCATCATCCTTGCCCGTGCCCCTGAAGGGAAGGTTAGTACAGCTGCAGCTTGTATCTCTTCCTCTTTAGCTCATTTTCTATATTTCATCCATTTCAATCATGCACCCACCACGAAAATTATAATCCTGAGACTGAAGCACACCACCTAGCCAAAAGCACACGGCAATGCCGTGCTAATCCCTGAAACCTGCCGTGCATCTGATTCTCATCCAGTACTCCCAGTCCTACAGCACGAAGAGGAGGCAGAAGGTGAAGGGTGCAGGATTTTTCTGCAGAGCTGACTTTCTCTAACCACACAGGCTTGGGACATGTGTTTTCCATATCTAGAAATAGTTTCCTCACTGCCTGATCTCCTGTTCCTCTAGGTATGGCAGCAGCTACATGCACAGCGCAGGCGGTCTGAGAGAAGAGAGCAAGTGCTTCTGCATCTGTCAGTGGGTTTGTGGAGGAATAACATCTCACTTCACCAGCCGCTTCTCCACCCTAAACTCTGAGTAAGGGAGGGAGGCAGCAAGGAGCTTGGGAGCGGGCAGAGAGAGTTCAGAAGTGAGAAGTGTTGAGATGTTTGATAATAAATGCAGGGCTTCAGGCAGTGGAGCTACAGGGGTCCCTGGGAATGTGAACGGAGACTGGAAACAATGGTTGTGGATATTAATGAGCTAAGCAAGCCCTGAGTTCCAGAGGAATTGGGACTGGCAAAGTCAAATTCATCAAGAGAGTGAGTTTGTGGATGAAGATAAATTGAGTCTGTAGGTGGAGAAGGGTAAAGAAAAATCACAGGAGGGCTACAGCTGAAAGGAAAGATGCCACGAAGTGTCAAATAATACCTCCTTTGTTCTGCCTTTTTTGGTTGGGTTTGTTTTTTTAATTCTGAAATTCAGAAATCCTGGAAAGCTTGAGAGTGTTTCCTTCTTTTATTTCCTCCACCAGACTTTTCACTATGATCACACCATTACCCATTCTTTAACCAAATATACAGTTTTCCAGTCCCAACATTTGATTTTTCAAAGAGGTGACTAGAAAGTATAGAAGATACTACAGCAATACCTGCAGCTCGCCAGTTATTTTGGCCATCAGCCTTCACTGATGACTTAAAAAATCTCAAGTTTTTAATCCTATCCAAATGATAATGCATCTTTCTGGATATTTCCTCCTTAAAATCGTGCTATGTTATTTATATTCATAAGGTGGTCTTCTTCCAAAATTTAACTCACAATTTTGCTACATTCTTCCTTTATAAATTGAACCAATAGTAGAGCCTTTTTGAGCCTCAGTTTCTTAGACTGTGAAACGAGGTCTATAAATCTCTCTGAGTTGTTGTGAGACTACAATCATTAATCTTGGCTATGGGATCAGATATTGGGGTGGGGAAAACTTCAAGAAAAGTATCTATAGTGGAATTACAAATAATGACAGGGCATAGTCCTGATTCGCTCATAAAAAGGGAATGACTACAAAACCTAGAGGGAACCAGCTTTCACTTACAGATTTTAAATGTGTTTTCCTTCTATACGCTGTGGCTGCAACTTTGTAAATGGTTACGCCACTTCCTCATTCCCATCAAAGACATTCCAGATCTCATTCATTTATATGTGAAAGGAAAAGATAAGGCATCCCATAAAAGTATTACAAGAGTAAATCCACTGGTGACTGTTCTTGCTAACGATGAGTCTGTAATTTAGCACCTTGGGTTTTGCCAAGGGACATAAAAGCAGACAGTGAAAACTCCTGAAGAAAGGACATTCAGAAGACAGACTAAAAAAGAACAAGAGAAAACTGACAAGAGGCAAAAATTAAGGGGTGAAGATAGATTACCAGTTAATTTCCTTGGGGCAAAAGCAAGACAATATTCTCAGTTTCTTTTCCGAACTTCAGGCTGCTACCTGAAGTGAAAGTGTTTCTTTGAAGTGAAAATGTTTCTTTGGGCTGATATAAAATGAGCGTATACACACTATATTTTGAAGTGGCTGTATGTTTTGTTTGGTCTGAGTGTATTATCTGAACACTGCCTGTAGAAAACCACTATTGCCTTTCTCTTTTTTTTTTTTTTTTTTTTTTTGTGTAAATACATCTCTTTCCTAATGTTAGCAACTTTCATGATAATTAAAAATGTAAAACCATAAATAAACCATGCTGCAATTACTAAAGTCTGTTATTTCACACCATTACCCAGGGGCCAGTTCTTGCTCCCACAGAGTTCAAAGGTATACATGCTTTTAACAACAATAGGAGTAGGAGGAACTTGTTGTTGACTGGTAGGGATGGCTGTGGAGCTTTGAAGCTGGAACGAAATACACATGGCTATCACACATTAGTAATTATCTTGGCACCATAAATATTTCTGTATCAGCGTGTTACAAACCCTTCGTGTTATGTACAATAATAAAATAACTGAGTCCTTAAGATGAGGCCCAAAATACAGTATTTCATCTTAATAGAAATTGAGTTTATGGTTTAACTTCCTCTCCTGATATTCCAGTTAATATACAATGCATAAAAATGGCCCTACATAATGCACATATTTTTTATATATGTATAAAAAAAGAAATAAGCTGGTCATTTCACCTCAGGGTTTGGCCAGATAAGAGCACTATTAATACGCTAGTGTAACACGAGGCAGCCTGTAGCAGTTACCATTCTCTGTGCTAAAAGGATGGAGCCAAAAAGTGAGATGTATGACCTTATAATGGAATTTGCAGCCCTCAGGAGAGCAGATATACGTGATACTGAGTGTACGTTCCATAGTCCTGTTGCATTTAGTCCATTCCCACCAGCAGCCATCATGCTGGAATTTTAAATCTCTGCAGCCTTTTTGTCTCCTCTCAAGGCTGTGTGGTAATTCAGATTCTTGAAGGGCCACTGGTGCTGCGGGAAAAGTAGTTTCTTGCTCCAAAGGTTCTCCTTTGCCACCCTCCCCCCCGTGCTGCTCTGTCTCACACAAACCGTTCAGTGCCAGTCCTATTTACACTTGTGTGCATGTCTTCAAAGTGCAAGGTATTTTGATGATGCAGATTTTCTGTGACTGCATTACGAGGTGCTGGCAACCTAAGGTTGCTTCTGTGCATGAACCGATTCCTGATTAAATCAATATGTGGGCTGACTAGCTCTAAAATAAGACTGCCTTGTTCCTGCTTACTTCTACTTAAATTGAATATTCTCGTTAAGGGGAAACTTGCAGTTACTCGTGTCATTTTATTTTAACGGTGACAATTTCCTTAAGTATAAACAGGTGACACTAAAGATACTAAATATGAAGATCTGCCATTTAAATTGTCAGAGGTTTGGTCATATTAGCATTGCAATCAGATGAAATCAGATCATAGAATCATAGAATCATAGAATTGTAGGGGTTGGAAGGGACCTCAAGAGATCATCGGGTCCAACCCGGAGGATCACCTCCTTTGACCTGCTGGCTACACTCCTCAATGAAAATGACTATGAAAAAAATAAAAGCCGGAAACAGTGACCTGCTCGGTTTTCAAAGGAAGCATGCAAGCAGAGGGGCCTCAGCTGCCTCACTTATCCTTGTAGCCCAACCATTAAAGTGAATCCCACTGCAACAAGGCGTATAATGAAGCCCTTACAGCTCCAAGCTATCGTAGCATTCCTTACACAGCCCCTGTCCCCATACCCCTTCTGGTGAGCCCTAGCCTCTTCAAGGCTCAAGGAGAGGAGAGAGCCGCTCAAGACACAGGCAGTGACTGCTCCTGCAGAACGGAGGAGATCCAGGCAGCAAAGATCCCACACGGATCTCAGGAGGGAGCGCTTCGGTTGATAAGCTGGAAATACCAATGTTAGAGTCAGGCTGCGCTGGAGGCAGCTCAGTATGGCTCAGCACAACCAGCTGTTAACATCACAGGCAGTTCTCCCACCTGCTCCTAAATAGAATTCCCATCATTTACTTTCTGCTGCAGCTCCCTCTCTTTATTCCCTCCCAGGGATTTTGGGTCACCCCTAGAACAGCGTGTCGCGCATCAGATACGCACCATACGCTGCATTTGCAGAAGTCCCACAAAATGTATTGTATTTATTTGCCCCAATTCTTTCTAGATTCAAGAGCTGGGAAACTTAGTTTCTGACAGTGTTGCCAGTTCTTGCACTTTTGTGGTCTCAGGCAAATCAGACAGACCTCTTCATGCAGTCCACCCATCTGTGAAAACAAACAACAAAAAGCATAAATATTGAATAGTTAACTCCTCCTATGCATGTCTATGCTGCTGAATTAATTTCCATCCAGTTCTGAGGTCTTCAAAGAAGAAGTGTTACAGAACTGCAAAGTATCATGACTCATGTGAAAGAAATCATTTCAACACAAACTCTGCTGGCTAAACTGCCTTTGGTTCAATGCGATCTCATTTTGTGGAAGCATTCCTCAGCCCTACTGAAATCCGTGACCTATGGCAGGCCAGCTGTAGCACTCATCAGTATTGCTGGAAACAAATCATACCAAGAAAAGAGACTTGTCCCAAGTGTTAAACAAAAAACGCCCACGCCAAATGAACTCATGACATTGATGAAATCAGAGGATCTATGTGTAAGAGAGTTATTTTTTCAGACACTGTCAAGCTGCAGCATAATATAGAGTGAGGACACAGTTATAATAAATTTCTGTGTTCTTTGGAATAAATTATGAGTTTTTAAGATGAATTAATTGCTCTTGATCAAGAAACAATATATCTCATCTTCAGTTTGTTCCTGTGCCCATCTGAAAAACAACCCTAAAGGAGGGTTTTTTTCTTTCTTTTCTTTCTCAATAACCTTCTGCCTTCCTGCTAGCATGGATATACAATGGGAATAGTTTTCCTTTCACAGGACATAAAGGTTTTCCTACATTTTTCTTCTTCCTTTTTAAAAAAAAAATTTAAATTAAGTTAGTCATAGCATTATTGTGGCTAAAAGATGTAAGCAGAGTTAAAGTGACTTTAGAAATAATGATACTCTTCTGCTTGTGCAGAGATTACAAATGCATAGTCCAACTCTTAAATCAATTTTGTTCTCATTAGCTTTAGATGTTAGCATTAATTAAGACAAAACAAAACAAAACTGAAGGACTGAAGTTCTTCTGTAAAAGCTGAAAAAGGAGCTTTGCTTGAAAAAACACTCACCAAACCAGGAGCTTTGGACCTACTAGTGCAAATCTTTGCCCATTGTGTGGAATGTTTTCTGAGCTGACGGTAGAACAGGATGTTTAATTCTCTCTTACTTCCCCAGAAAAGCAGATAAATCACTACCTGGTCACTCCTGCACTCGCAGCCTTTATGTTATTTAAAAGCTAGCCCGTCTCAGAGACGGAGATGACAGACAGTGTATTCCTCACAGCCACAGGAATGAAAACGGTCTGTCCTGGAGCACAGACATGATCTCCCAATCTGTTAGGATGGCGCTGTGCCTGCTACCAGTGTTGTATTCTAGTGTTTCTAATTACAGTCATCACTTAACGACCAGATTAGGGATGTAAAAGTCTGCAGAACTGTGACACACCACTGGCAAGAAGCAGCCTTTTCCAGTTGCAGTGGCTTAGCAGGAGTCACCGATTCTTCGGCGCAAGAGGCAACCGCTGGGACTTACACATCTCCCTTTCTTTCCCCTCTTGGGGTCATGGGCAATTTGATGTTTGCTTGTTTGTTTTCCAGAGATTTCCAAGTGCTATTGTTCTCGATATCTGAAGTACCATTCTCTTAATTGAAAATTTCTAAATTATTTTTCTTTACATTCTAATTTTTCATTAGGACCATGAGGGAAAGTAATGATATAGTTTCAGGGGGGAGAAGGAAAAAAAAAAAAAAAGAAAAAAAAAAAAAAAGAAAAGCAAATTGGGAGCTACCAGACTGCAGCAGAGCCAAACATATTTGATGAATGCAACACCAAGGACAAATAGTACAAAGATCTTACTTGCATGCACAGTCAGAAGCTGGCAGAAGGCTTAAGGGTCATGAAGGCAAACAATTTAAGAGCAAACTGGTTTACTGCCTTTTATTGTTAACGCTCTGAACAGGATGTTTCAGCCAAAGAAACTGTTGTCCTTATGAAAGCAAGAAAGACATACAGGTATATGGAACAAGTCAGCATTTTTATGATGGACAAATAGAATATATTTGCAAATATCACTACCCAGCAACCATAAATTAATACAGCTGGAAAGCATGGGAGAGGTCATTTAATTTTAATGAGGCTTCCAGTCCTAAAGCACCAATAACAAAATTCCAGGTTCTACAAGAAAGCCATAAACTAGACATTTTTTAAAAGGCTGGTTCCTGATCCAGCCCTTGGGTTAGGATTTCCTTGTGCTCTTGAACACACACAGTCCAAAGGGCCAGACTTTAAGCAAGTCTCCTTAAAATGTCCCACCGCATTGGCTGGGGACTCAGACCCGCATATCAGCTTTTGATGTGTTTGCTCCGAGAACGATGACAGGACAGATACTGCTTTGTGAACACTATTATGCAGTTTATATACATACACACGTCCATACTTCCAGACTGGTGTTACAACTGGGTTAAATACTGTTATAACTGTCCCAGGCCAACTGAAAATACCTTGTAACATAAATAAGGGGAGCACCTCCTTGCACAGAATGGATCTGCCGACAGTTGCCTAGTGAGAATTGTCTTGAAAGAGCTATAAAAGCCCTAATTTTTCAAAAATTGTAGCTATTTTCTCTATGCAAGGTGTATTTGCAGCTGGGAGTTCCCGTGATGCTTCATCCTAAGAGCTGGTTTTGAGATGACAGGACTGAGACTTCAAGGACAGGCAGTCAGAAGAAGGTGGGGTTTTTTAAGACATTAACTACTGGCTCTGTCAGAATCCTCTGTATGTCTCCTATGGATTTAGTCCAATGTAATTAATTAAAATGACAAAAAGACTTCTGTTTGCTTAATGGAAATTAGACAAGACAGAATTTATAACCTTGGTGGGGAAGAGAGTCTCTGGTTTTCCCATCCAACACAAAGCTATTTGAAATAAAGGAAGGTGACTGTGGTGGAAGAATGTTGTCTCCTGAAATGAAAAAGCAAAGTTGTTTACATGGTTTAAGAAAGATGAACAGAGACTTGACAGAGAACCTGCCTTTAAAATGTAAGGCCACAACTATTAAGACTGGGTCTTTTAATACTCTCTCATACTGGATCTAAATTTCCTACAATCTTTGCTCCTAAGTGCAGAATTCATCCAGGATGATGGTTGCTTTGCCCAAGACTGGGGAAAGGAAAGGAGATGAACTGCCCTCCTCGGAGTGGCTGTTATCAGCCAGCCAAATGGCAAACAACATGCTAGCAACAACAGGAAAGAGTTCAACGCAGATCATTAGTTCCAACGCAGCCTCTGTCCCCCCAAACGCCATTAAAATGTCACTGCTAAGGACTCTGAGGGCCAAGACACCAACAAAACATGTTCTACACAAGAATTTCTGCAACCATAATGAGTTATCGAAAATCCTTCCAAAATGCAGCAAGGAAAAGTTATGGAACAAGTAGATTGGTGTATGTGGTAATTATAGAGAACACAAGTAACCTTCAATTGGAATATTTATCTAGATATATTTTATATATATACATAATAAATGGTGTTTTGCTAAATTGTCTTCGGTTTCACAAAACATTTTGTTTGTTCATAAAACCAATTTTCTTTCTAAAAGAAAATTAGGGACCAGATCCTTGGCTGGTAGCATGCCTCGCTCAGGTGCTGTACTGAGCTGTACTAATCTGTATCCAAAGAGAAACGCTACATGATGCTACATTTAAAGATATATTGTAGATGTGGAAACAGGTCTTGTTCTTACATCTAGGACTACTTTCCTCTAGGTATTTTTTTCTACAATTTCTCCATTTTTAATCAAGCAACCCAAGGGACTTATTTTGCTCTCACCAAATACAGTATTTTCCCCTCCCAGGTGATCTTAGAAGATCATAGATTCATAGAAGAGAATCTAATTTATGATTCTATTCTATGAACTTCCTGACTAAGCTTCAGTGGAAGCAGAGTTTAGTGTTATCACATTAAGCCCTCACAATATCCAGAGCTAACAAACTCAGCCTTTCCTTTAGACATCAGATAGTTAGATGAGACGTGTGGAGTGTGCCCTTATGATGCAACAGGGACCAGCAGAAGAGCCATGTCAGAGGCAGGGACACCTATGCATCGCCTGATTTAGGAGTAATACACCACTTGGAAGAAAAGCACGAGGGCGTTCCGGGAAAGGGCTTTCCGTTCATTAATTAGGAAGACTGTATCTTTTGTGGTGAGAGACAACAGGTACGCAGAACATCCAGAGCCTCCACAAGCAGAACTTCACTCATTCTATTTTTTTAAATACAGCAATGTTAAAGAAGTGGTTTGGTTAAAGAAGTGTTCTCGTCGTCTTACGAACACCGTTATGGGGTAGGACGTTGTCAAACCAGGAGCTCCAAGACCCTAACGAACATCATCACAGCTCTGGTGGTTGCATGTGTGCTAACTAGTTCTTCTGGCTCAGCTCCCAGCAACTCAGTCGTCTGGCATCAACTCGATCCCACTGGTCCCTTTCAATAAAGTGTTCTTCAGAAATCAATTAAGATTTGGCATAAGTTTCATTGGGAAGGATTTCACAGTATCTAGCAGATTGAAACAAGGTTATTTGCACATTATAGAAGTCTTTTCCATTGTGACAGTAAATACAGTCTCAGCTTCAACAGCGGTGTTTTAATGATGTAAACTAATTTCATGTTGACTACAAAGCAAGAAGAAGATAAAAGCCCCGTTTTTCCATGAGGGGAGGTGAGTTTGGGTGATCAGGACGCAACAGAGCCAAAGAAGATGCTGCCTGAGCTCCTGGCCTAGCCACGGTTTGCAAAATCCCGAGCGTGTTTCCCTGCCACCAGGATCTATGTGAAAAGAACTGGAAACACCCATCTGTTACCTCTGTGCTGTTGGGAAGATGGTATACTTGCTCTTTGACGTTACTGGCAGGAGCTGATAATGAAAATTAATGGTGATTCATAAAGATCTCCTTTCCTAAGAATACTGGAACAGCAGCTTGCATAATCCTGAGGTTTACTTAATTAAGGAACATCCCCAGCACTGTTTTATTTGATCATAGTTCCTGTCTCTTGTCTTCACCTCCCTCTCCCTCCCAGCTTTACCACAAGCACCTTTGATTAGCACAGCTCTAATAAAAAGCTTCATTCAAAAAGCAAGCAGGGAGAGGGAAGGTAGGCACTGAGGTGCAGCTGCTGATTTAAAAACTGAAAGGAGGAGGGAGTGGAAAGATATCAGAGAAAGGTGATAAGTTGAGATGGTCCTATTTGCTGCCAGCAAAATCAGAAGCTGAAGAGAGGGCCCAGACACAGTATGGGCACTGATGTCCCCAGAGATGGTGGGATTTGTGTATGTGAGGAATATACCTACGGCTTGATGTCTCTGCTCACTTCTGATGAGACAAGACCATTATTTTCAGTATTTTGAAGTGCTTTCTGCTTGAAACCTCAGAATCATCCAACTTCTGTGTTTTGAAACACGCTTTTCCACCAAGATTGTGGAAGAATATTAGAGAAATGGGTCAATATTATCACATCATACACATTTGACAGCTGAGACACTGAAGCTGTGTTTAACATAATCTCCTACAGGTTTCCTAGTTTCTGACCGAGGTGGCCTCCAAATCAGGAGAAAGTGGGGGGAGGAGGGGGAAGCATATCTCTGTCTTCCAGGTGACCTTGGCATTTTAAACCAGGAAGGAAGCAAGGAACCTCCGACTTCATTCACCTCCATGTTTTATTTATTATGGTATTGCAGCAGCACTCAGGGCCTCAGCCATGAATCAGAAACCCATTACACTATCTAGCATGCAAACACGTAACAAACTGACAGGACTTCAAACACCCCTCATTTATCAGCAGTGATGTTTTAAAACTACTTTGCCTAGCAATATGCTATTTATCGTGAAAAGCGCAGAGGGTATTTCTCATCCAGATGGGAAAATGCCTTTCCCAGGATGACTGAGGGGTGCTGGAGCCAGAGGCGGGACAGAGCCCAGCCTGCCCCCCACATACACCAAGAGTTTCCAGCACTAAATATGACATTTTGTGGTAAAGTGGGTGCCTGCCTCTGTACATAGATACAGCACCTTGAAGCACAGACCCGAACGGTGAGAGGAAGCCCTCGCTGAGTAGAAAAGGCAACGCCAGGCTTGAAAAAATATAATTATTGAACCAGATGGGCTTGTGGCTGAGAGCGACGAGTAACGAAGGCGGTGGCGTTACTCGCAGAGAAGCGGCGTGGCGTGGCGTGGCGTGGCGTGGCGTG